>JABUIW010044260.1:0-16645 GCA_013363375.1 Menidia beryllina | reverse complement strand
TGTGTGTGTGTGTGTGTGTGTGTGTGTGTGTGTGTGTGTGTGTGTGTATGGAGAGGAAGAGGAGACAAAAAACAAACAAAAAAAACCCTGAATATCTGGAACTCTTACCCAAAGCTCATTTAAATCTGATCTGAACATAAGAAATCTGTCATGACATTTGAGTGTTCAAACTTTATTGTAGTTCTCTCACTTATTTTTCTGCTTTTGTAAGGACATGAAGCCCTTCTACCCGGCAGATCATGACGACAGGTCCCACAGGGCAGGAGTGCGATAAACCTTCACTGGCTGGACTTTGGCAGAGGGCAGCAGCACTCCGCTGGGATTCTGCTCAGTGAGCAGAGTCACTCTGGTGACCCGGTTAGGAGCAGGGCTGTACAGGGTGAGCTGAGCCTTCGGGGCCACCGTCTGCCTGCCCAGTCAGTGTCCTCAAAGCAGGAGCGTCAGCTGTGATGCAGCATCAGACCGGCAGATAAGTAGAAAAAAATGCTAAAGCACACAAACTAACAGAACGACCATTTTAGCCACGTTATTATGTCTGTATACTCCTCACTTTGAATGGCCAAAGCCAGCTTTCGTAACTGATTCTGAATAGCAGCCAATGTGATCACATGTCCTTGGATATGTTGCTATGGGAACCTAGAAAAATGTGACATTTGAGGGTGAAGATAGTGGAACAATCAGCAGCCCCACAAGAAAGAGGCATTTTGACCTAAGAGCCACACAGACACACAGAGAGAACACTTAGGCAGCAGAATAAATTAAATAAAGTGGAATGAACCTTAAATAGTTAAACTGAGACACAATGGCACCTTACTCTAAATGTACAGTAGAAATATTTTCTTTGTTAAATTTATAGTGGAGCAGTTTTAATTCTTCAAAATGTAAAATATTACACATTTTGAAAAGCAAAATTACCCATTTTTGCACCAACAAGGTGATTTCTAATGAGTTATTTGGCAAAGACTTTGAATACTGGGTCAGTGTGGGATCAGTTCTCTGAAGATGGAACAATAAGTAGAAAAAATTAAAAGAAGGGTTTCTGAACATCCTTCAGGAAGGCTGAAATGTTCCTGAAGGCTACTTGAAGACATTTCTATGGAGAGGGTTCATGTGGTCATTGTCTTGAAAAGCTCATTAGGAATGAAAAAGCTCTTTAGGCTCTGCCGTTCATGGAAGGAAAGGTAATGAGGCAACCTAAAATCTATTAATGCAACCAATTAGGATAAAGCACACTGTATGGAAGTCTGTCTGGAAATTCACCATAAAGCACTATCTAAACCTATGATGATTTTCAAAGATGAGTTTGATCAAGATTTTTCTTCATAAAAAAAATCAGAATATCCTGACAAAAAGTGAAGTGCTGATATTTAAATATCAATATAGCAACAAATGTCATTTTCAAAAGCACCTTATCACTAGTTTCATAAGGCAGCTGTGTTGAACTGTCTGTTTACATTTACTATCAAGAGCAAAGGTTTCAGACTAATAGCCGGTCTGTCCTTTTTGAGCTTGCACATATGAGGCCTGGACAGGGCAGTTCTGGATTTAGTTAATTAAGTTAATTCTCTTTGCCTCAGAAAAGAAGTGCAGCTATCCAGAAGAAGCAAAGATAGAAGAAAAAGAAAAAGATCTTGTTTTACCATCTGCACCTGTTGAGTCCCATACAGTCGTACCACGACCTCCTTACTATGCGTAAAACATGCACTAAACAGAGCAGAGTAGTTCTAGATATCCGCATTGAGTATATTTCAGAATGAGGAGTGATGCAAAGTATCTCTCAGAGTAGCACTTGGGCTCAGAGTGACAGCGTAGCCCTTCCCGTGCAAAAAAAACAGAAAGTAAGTCATTGAATTTGCAGTTAAAGGACATCTGGCCAGAACAGAAGGAGCCCAGAGATACACTATATTGCCAAAAGTATTTGCTCACCCATCCAAATTATCGGAATCAGGTGTTCCAATCACTTCCATGGCCACAGGTGTATAAATTCAAGCACCTAGGCATGCAGACTGTTTTTACAAACATTTGTGAAAGAATGGGTCGCTCTCAGGAGCTCAGTGAATTCCAGCGTGGAACTGTGATAGGATGCCACCTGTGCAACAAATCCAGTCGCAAAATTTCCTCGCTCCTAAATATTCCACAGTCAACTGTCAGCTGTATTATAAGAAAATGGAAGTGTTTGGGAACGACAGCAACTCAGCCACGAAGTGGTAGGCCACGTAAACTGACGGAGCGGGGTCAGCGGATGCTGACGCGCATAGTGCGAAGAGGTCGCCAACTTTCTGCAGAGTCAATCACTACAGACCTCCAAACTTCATGTGGCCTTCAGATTAGCTCAAGAACAGTGCGCAGAGAGCTTCATGGAATGGGTTTCCATGGTCGAGCAGCTGCATCCAAGCCATACATCACCAAGTGCAATGCAAAGCGTCGGATGCGGTGGTGTAAAGCACGCCGCCACTGGACTCTAGAGCAGTGGAGACGCGTTCTCTGGAGTGACGAATCGCGCTTCTCCATCTGGCAATCTGATGGACGGGTCTGGGTTTGGCGGTTGCCAGGAGAACGGTACTTGTCTGACTGCATTGTGCCAAGTGTAAAGTTTGGTGGAGGGGGGATTATGGTGTGGGGTTGTTTTTCAGGAGCTGGGCTTGGCCCCTTAGTTCCAGTGAAAGGAACTCTGAATGCTTCAGCATACCAAGACATTTTGGACAATTCCATGCTCCCAACTTTGTGGGAACAGTTTGGAGCTGGCCCCTTCCTCTTCCAACATGACTGTGCACCAGTGCACAAAGCAAGGTCCATAAAGACATGGATGACAGAGTCTGGTGTGGATGAACTTGACTGGCCTGCACAGAGTCCTGACCTCAACCCGATAGAACACCTTTGGGATGAATTAGAGCGGAGACTGAGAGCCAGGCCTTCTCGTCCAACATCAGTGTGCGACCTCACAAATGCGCTTCTGGAAGAATGGTCAAAAATTCCCATAAACACACTCCTAAACCTTGTGGACAGCCTTCCCAGAAGAGTTGAAGCTGTTCTAGCTGCAAAGGGTGGACCGACGTCATATTGAACCCTATGGATTAGGAACGGGATGTCACTTAAGCTCATATGTGAGTCAAGGCAGGTGAGCAAATACTTTTGGCAATATAGTGTATATGTGAGTCATACCGAGGGTGGAGCCACAGATTCATGTAGTTTACGTGAATCTCCTCTCAAACACCAGTTTAGAGTGGGACCCAGGGTCCCAGGGCAGGGGGGGTGCTATTCTCTATATTTTACTTGATCAAGAAATTACAATCAAAAGGTAAAACTGGCTCCTCGATAGCCATTAGCTGCTGACAACTGGATTAAAACAAGAGCAATAACTTTTTTTCATGTAAACATTGTGTGCTTGTCTGTCTTCAGAATTGTGCTCGAGGACTTTTCCACCACATCTTAACCTGCAGTGGTCAGCAGGGTTTGTGTCCTGCAGGCTGGATGCGTCAGCAGGCCCCCTGCTGGCCGTCCCAGGACAAACAGAGCCTGCTCTCCGCCGTGAGACGGTATCTTATCTGATCACTCAGGTGCTTTTTTTCTAGGTACCCTCCAAAAATGCCGCGTCTAAGTGAGCAACCCCTGCAGCTGGAAAGAGTGAGCAGGATGAGCTACATCCTGATCCCAGTACAAGTAGGTGCTCAGTGTGTTGTCTCACAGCTGCATCCCAACCTCTAACGACACACTCGCACTAAAGAGGAAGAAGAAGAAACACTTGCAAAGAATGTGATGCATTAGCATTGGACTAAGAGACTGTAGCATTTGATACTATCTTGTAATGGTCAGATCCTAACAGAAGGGCTGACCAGGAAGAAGAGGAAAGGAAGAAAGGGGGAAAAAAACACAATTCCAAAATATCTCTCCCCATTTAGGCCATTGGTGGCCTCTCAAACATCCTGACGTAACAGAGGCCGACTATGGTTGTGTGTCATTCACTGAACAGTCAGAACCCAAACTCACAGCAATTCATTTGTTGAAACGCAGCTCTGACTTGTGAGCTTGTTCCATTTCCACCTGAAGGGAGGCGCGACAGGGAATGCTGAGCATGCTCTGGTTTCCATGGTGTCGCTGGGGAGCACCGAACTCCCACAGCTGCTCTGAAACAGCCTGGACACGAGCCGTTTGACTCTCAGTTTGACTCTGTCACCGATACGCGACAAAAGGATAGTAAGAAACTTTTCTTCATTCTTCAGCGTGCAGTTAATAGTACTGAATGTGTCCTCTAAACAAAATTACGCATCTATCTTTGTCCTCTTACCTGACTTGTAACTCGTAGCAGGTCTTTTAGAATGATACCGCTGTCTACCACCGATCCCTAAGTTTGAATCATATGTCATATAATTATTTAAACCCATCAAATAAAAAAGAGGGTGACAGTCCTGGAGATTGTACATTTGTATGTTCTGATTGTCGTGCATGTGTTGTTTTGTGTGTTCACCTTTACAGTCATCACTGGGGTCACCTGCAAGGAGGCTGAACCAATATTGGAAGTCTCTCCCCTGGTAAAGCATTCTAGGGGGGGCCGGGGTGGGGGGGTTCTGCCTCCAGTGCTGTAGCTGTACTCATACAGTGAGTCCTTAATCGCACACACAAACACTGGCATGCACACAGATTATTATGCAAGGGTGTATAGAAGTCAACTAGCAGGCAGAGAGAAACTAAAGGGAAATGTGGAGTTTGTTATTTTTTCCTTAGCTACAGATGTGAACGTCTGCGTGTTTTGTGAGAAAACAAAAACTCTTGGAAATGAATCCCATAAAAGAAACCACCAAATGAAAATCAAGTTTGTTAAAGGTGTACAAAAGGACACACTTCCCTTTTCTCAGATGTATTTCATCTCTTTTGTTCCATTTCCATCTATTTTCCATTTTGTTCTCCAATTTTTAAACAAAACCACGTGAATCCAGGCAGAAAAAGTAACACAGAATATGTTGTGTGTATGTTATGATTTATCATCATTTGTTATAGTGCTTTGGTCAAAACAAACAAAAAATACTTACTTCCTACTTTCTTCATCCGCTGCTTTTTCATATCAAGTTTAATGCATGTTTTCACTCACCGAGCTGTCCATCTGCTCGACCACTCTCAAAGGAAGGGGGGGTCAAATTCCCAGTCAGCAGAGGACTCGGGATCACTTAGGGATTTGTGAACAGCATCACTGGGGCCTCTGTTGTCTGAGTGGGAGCTACTGCCCCTCTGAAGGGCAGCCGGGCTGCTGACCAACGTTAACCACAGGCCGGTACAATCCTGGAGTTTGCATCTGTGCAGCCGTGGCACAATTAAAAACACATCGGCTGCGTTTGTCCAGTTTGATTTGAAATAAGACATCCCCACATGGCTGTGACGTTAACGTGAGGACAGCCTCTGTAAAGGCTGAATGCTCTCCTGTGATACTGGTCAAAATTTTCTTTGAAAGGGCTATCTGTATGGTGGAAAATAGGACATATTATTCCCAAAATGAATACATATCTGCATGCAATGGATGGACAACAGGCGATAGGAAAAACATATTCAGACCGATGTTTAACAATTTTTCCAAAAAGATGCCAACATATAATAAATAATGATCCCTCTATTTAAAAGTTTCCAGGCATGCCTTATTAGGTCCCAACAAAGTGGCAAAGGAGACTCTAAGCAATAGAATCATATTGTTTGTGGATCCCCTCCAGGCTCCTGTGCAACATATTGCGTCTCAAGAGGAAAAGCTCTTTCATGGACTGGAGACAGAGACCACAGAAACAAGTGTGTGTGGAGACAGGGGGACACACAGCTCCTCTAACGAACCCCAGAAGGATCAGACATGAGGACTGCCACCCAACATGTGGCCCCAGCATCAACAATACACTCAGCAAAAGCTCAAGAAAGAGGAGGAGAGAACCTGAAAGCTGGTAAAGAAAAAGGGGGCGCTTTGTACTGCGAGGAAAACAATATTAACATTCAAATGTACCCAAAGAGCCAAAACTGTCCAAACGACCAGTGTAAAATCATGTTGGACTGAGCTCTGTCCAGGCCTAATGGTTCTGTGTCCTGAGTTCCAGAGGAAAGCGAGGCTCGTCCCCGCACTGACCGAGCAAACAGACTGTCTGGTTCCACTGGACCCGGTTGTGGAGAAGGAACCGGCTGAGCTTCGCAGCTCTCTGCTCCACCGGCAGAAATTCATCAGAGGTCCCAGACGTCTGACCCAGAGACGCAGCCACGAGCAGGTGAGCTCTGTCAGCACAGGAAGCTCTTCTCACTGTGACCTCGCACGGCTGAGAGAGAGAGAGTCATTTTATGACCACTGTTTAGCAAAAGAAGAAGCTTAAATGAGAGTCAGTGTTGATCATGAGCATGTTTCATACCTGTGGGGTTTTGGTGTCTCGCGGGGATCGTCCTGGAGGAGGTTCTGCCCTTCTGGAGTCTATCCAGACTGCCACAGAAACTCCACAGGATCAGGAATGTCCACCTCAGCCAACAGAGTGATGTCCGCACTAGTTGGATATGCTTGCTTTTCAGAGTATATCCTCACAGCCAAGGTGTCCAGGTAGATTTTAGTTTTGTTCAATACAAACAGATAGGCCGGTACTGTGGAATCCTGATGTGCAGACTTTGTGTTAGTGACAAAAGGATGAACGAAACAGCCGTTAAGCCTGTTACATTTCTGATAAAATGACCCAGACTCTCTTGAATATTTCTGATATCGGTGGTGACAAAAGTATGTCACAACTCCTTTGTCTTGCGTGGCTTTTGTAGTTTTTTTTTTCTTTACCTCGGCTCTCTGCACTGTGAGCAGTCGTCTGATGGATGGGTGGCTGCGGCATCAGACTAATTTTAGCTCGTGGTGAGGGCTTCCTCTTCCCTTCGACACACATTCTCACGCCTTTGCTCCGACGAGACACTTGCTTCTCAGCTCACAGCTCAATCACAACCGTCCCGCTTCTGGCTGAGACCCAGTTATGCTCCGTTCTTCATTCTTCAACCTCACCCAAACCAATGGTCCAAAGTTTCCCCATGGCAGGGGGAAATGGAGGAGGGGAGGGCGGGACTGTCAGGGGTGAGAACAGTTGTTACTATGGTGTCGACTGATATGGTGGTATGTGATGTCGCCATGGTTACCGTCCTCCCTGCTGCTGAGGGCTTCATGGTTTCTCGGAGCTGCGGTCCAACTCAGAGCTGACAGGTGTCTCCACGGCCACACAAGCAGCAGCCCCCGGCGGTCAGCAGTCCCCCAGAGACGCTCGGCCTGAGGCCGGACGCCACAGGACGGACCGCCGCCTGCAGGAGCGCACGTCAACGTCCAAACGGTCCCCACGCTAAACAGGTGCAGCTGAGAGAGGCGGCCTTAGAGCTGGATGTGGAGTACTCACATGTACAGTTTCCTGCGTCCACCCGCCAGGCCGCGATGCATTCACTGACACTGTGGAAGGGCCCTTTGGGTCAAAGCTCCAGTTCTAAGGACAGAATACCATGAAATCCAGCAGGCTTTTTGTTGTTAAAGTTGTACCTTTTCCCAAAGAAGCACTTTTTTCTATAGCAATGTGCTTAAAACTCCAGAAAAAAAGCAGAAGGATTTCTTTGACATTTAATTTTGCAAAGCAAAACTAGATTAGTTTTGGTGGTGAAGAATTAATTTTTTTCTTTTTGCTTCACTTTATTTTCCACTGGCTTGCTTAATTTTTTATTGAATTGAATTTCAAAATGAATAGATACATAATGGTCAAAGACTCCATTTAGCATTTCAACCTTCAAACCTAAAATTTATTTCTGAGTTACCAAAGACAGCAAAGTGAAATGCAAAAAGAAAAAAGTTGAGCCTGAAGGAGCTCTGGCCGACTGTCAATGGTCGGTATCCTCTCTTTGAATGATTTTGCCATCTTAAATGTTTTACAGTTTGAGTTTGAATGCATATTTTGCACTATAATCCAACATGTGTATAATCTACTATTAAGTCTGCATAATTCATATTTCTTATGCAACATACAACGCAAAATCTAAAATTGTATTTTGATCATCATGATTTTGATCATCACTTAAAAATTCATTTGACATATTCACAAATGATTAACCGATTAGGATGAACATTTTCCAATTTTTTCTGCATGACAAAGTCTCTAATCTGCCATAGTGTTTTTCAGATTTTTTACATTTATTTTAAAAATGATTCAGATAAACAATAAATGTTTGAATATTGCTGGATATTTGGAACTGATGATTTTAAGCAAAAAAGAGGAGATCTTTTTATTATTTTGTTCACTATTGTAACATTAATTTCAATGTTAAACAACTTTGGATATTTTTAAAAGACAAATATATAAAACCTCCATTTGTTAAGCCGAGCAGAGACTCGTAAGCAAAATATTCACACATAAGGAGCCTGTATCTTGGTATTGATGTTTTTTCCAATTTGATTTTCTATGAGGAAGTTACAAGTAACCAGGTCACAGAACAAACACTTAATTTTCCTTAAATGTAATTGACTAAACTTTTAAATATGCAAGTTACTCGTGCCTTTTAGTTTCTAATGTGAAAAAACTGTTAATTTATAGATGATCACATACAAGCTGAAGATCTGGAAAAAAACACTTAAACTTCAACATTCATCCTGAAAATAATGCAGAAGAAAAGCTAGTGTTTTCACAGCACCGTTCTGACAGCAGGGACCGGAAAGGCAGGCTGTCTCTGCACCCTCAACACTTTTCTTTTTGTCTTTGTGAGCAGACCAGCAGTCCTCACAGCCTCCCGCAGCGTGACAGGGTCACCCCGGTACGCTGCCACAACAGGCATCTTATTAGCCTCCAAATGTGTGGAGAGAGAGCAGGACGGGGAGCCAAGAGCAAATAAATCTCTAAGTTGCTTGGAGGGAGCTGCAGGACAGACAAGCTCAAGTCTGAGGAAATGTTGGAGAGGGGGCTAGAGACTTGTACCGCTAAAAAAGTAAAGAGAAAATAAGCGTAAAAGCACAAGACAATGTGTTGTGTATGTTTTCCTTTATCAGTTTTAATAATTGATTAATTCATTTGTTGTCCTTTCTGCTTATCCCTATAAGGGAAGTGGCAGATCCCTTATTTAACTATTTAAAATTGTTTTTTTTTCCTGGGAACTTACTGTATCTGCCTAGAGTCTTCCAGAGCCAGGTAGAAGACATGGTGAAGGCACCAGCATCTGACACCGATGCATGGAGTGAACTCTGACCTATGGGAATCCTCCCCACAAACTACACTGTGACAAAAGAGAGGTCACATCAAAAGCCATGATCCCTGAAAAAAAGATTTGAGAATAAATTGAATGGTTATGTTCCTTAAAGTAATGAAAATATTGATCAGATCTTTTTTATTATTTTGTATTGATAGAATATTTTATACTAAAACTCACATTAGCACTTTTTAAAATAAAAATGCAAATTAATTCAATTTCTTACTGACAGGTTTTATTTTATTTTTGCTTTTTGCTTAAAGCAGAAAAGAGGGGGGATATATTTGGAATAGGCCAAGGTTTTTTTTTTTGGTGGGGGGGTGTCAGAGCATTCTACTATTCATTCAATTAATGATGAGGTAAAGGTAGAAAAATATTAGTAAAAAGTGTTTTTTCTGTGATTGAATATATGGCTGTGGTGTGCGATAATAGAACACATTTGCCTTCATTCATTTGAATACCATTAGTTTGGGGTTTTTAATAACAGACCATAGGCTACGTTTTATATAACTCACCCCAAGCAGCACGAATGACTGTGACAACAAGATAATAAAACAAATCCACTGAAAATACAGGTAAAGATACAAAGAATTTGGCTATTTGATTTTCTTGTATGTCATGTGTTTTTTGTGTGTTTTTTGTCTGTGTGTTCATCTTCCTGTTGGAAGAGAGTGGTCGAAAAACTTAGACGGAAGGGTGGCCACTGCAAATGAAGCACCGTGCAGCAGCAGCTGACCATGGGCTGACCAGGGGGGCGTCCAGCCAGGTTTCCGGAAACACTCGGGACAAAAGCCCTCCCAGCCTGCTCTGTGCAGGAGAGGCTGACGCACTGAGGCTATGCGGAGAGGGTCCTTCACTCCTGGGAGGTGCCACGTTTCCGCTCTGCTCATTCCCAAGGACCCGGCAGAGAGCTCTGTAAGTAAAAAAGAAAGAAAGAAAAAAAGACGCAAAAATAACACAAGAGATTGCATTTCGGGCGCGTGCGCGTCGTTTGGACCTCAGGCTAAACTTTGCCAACTCAGCAGATTCTGCCAGATGAGAGGATGAAACCGAGGAAAGGTTCCAAGTGCAGCGAATTCTCTCACCTTTGTCTTTGGCTTCCTCCTTTCACATCTTTTGACCCTTCTCTGGAAAAATGTGCTGAAACACCCACTGACCGCGAGACCATGCAGCCGGTTGCCACAGTAACAAGCCTCTGCAGACAATGCTGCAAACCGGTACCTTTCAGAACAAACAACAGAGGTTGATTTCAAATACTGAGAGCAACACAAAGACTCGGAGTTCAGAGTTCCAGACGATGCTTGAAAACGGGATGTTTGGGCCAGCTCGTTTTAGCAACACACGGAAAACTACGCGGACAGTTTAAGTTTGTCACAGACGGGATGAGTTATTTAAGAGACACGACGCCAAACTCACATTTTCTCTGGAAAATGTTTCACTGATTAAAGAAACACAGTTAAATCGTGCGTTCTTTAAAAAAAAAACATCAAAACAAAAGTATTTTTAGAATTCCTTCATAGATAAAGTTAAATGTTTCAGGGAGACCGACTAAAAATTCTTTGGATATGTGATCACTGGTATATTTAAAAGCCGATTGCTCAGGTTCCCTGTGGCATATAGTACGTCGTCTTCCACTGACGCATGATCCAAGTAAGACTTGTCTTTCTCCATCTACAGCTTTATGTTAATCGCTGGTGTTTCACATCCAAGTATGAAAACGCCCCAATGCGCGTCCCCTCACCGTCCATCCGGGCAGAACCCAGAGCAGCGCACCGGGTCAAGGTCACCATGCCAAATGCTGGACGGAGCAGGCGTTGACGCACCTGACCTACCGAAGAGGAGGGGGGGACAGACCTGTGACAGAAGCTGGAGGGCCACGAAAGTACGCAAAGACGCAAAATGTCAAGACGTGAGGAGCCAGGCAGGGAATTAAAGGCCTGTAGGAGGGATGCAGTAAAAGACCTGTAAAAGATACAATACAGAATCCCCCCCAAGTTGACTTTTTAGTAAAACGAGCAGGGCTTTGGATCCTGTACTTAACTGTGAGGCGTTTAGAAATACGCAAATGTATGTGGGTGATTTTTTTTAATCAAATGTTTGCAGGCTCAGTCGTTTTAGAGACCTGTGTTAGTTGTCTTTATGCCATCTGCCGGTCTCATCAAATCCCCCTTTCTGGATTTATTTGAAGATTGAGAGCAAAGGACAGTATGGAAGGCCCCCCCCTCGTCATGAGATAATGTGAACGATCCTGGCACTGACAGGACTGCCAGTGGGTTCTTATGTGCGCACAGATAATGTTCATATCGAGCTGGTTTGGTTGCGCTTCTGTTCTGCGCGGTTTAGGGTCTGAAACACAAGTGGGAGATGGTTTGTTTTCAGGGCACAACCACGGAGAAAATCACAGCTCCCCCAGAGCCACTTTACAGCTGTGTGACATCAGGAGTGGGGTTAAGACTGATTCCAGAGGTGACGTTTGAACAAGGAAGTGTCTCTTTATTTTATTGTGGCATCTCGCTGGTGGTAAATGGAGGAAGTCAGAAAGCAGTAGTTTCATATCAGGAATGCAAATAGGAGAAGGGGAAAAATGTCAGCACTTTAAATCGATTTTAATTGGGGTCTGACCTTTTCGTGTGTTTGTTTTATTTGAGTATCAAGCATGCTGACACATCCAGAACGACTCAGTTTGGAGCTCGTAAAGCTTTGATCCTGCGTCTGGATCACTTATTTGCTTCATTTTGCATATGGAAACTCTTATCATTTTAAACTATAAATGGGAGGGCGGTATATATTTATACACATGTATAAATTAATACCAACAGTGCTGTATTTGAACTTAGTACTCTGTTTTTTAATCAAAATTGAGTGTGACACCCATTTACCCCTCAGTGCATTACGTCTAAATTTGTTCCAATAAAAAAAAAGGAAATCAGAACCAGAACTGATCATCTCTTTAGTTTAGGTCTCCCTGACAGTCCTCTCCCGCAAAAAATGGAAACCTCCCCGAAGTGCAGCAACTCCACCGGTCCACCTTAAAAAGCTCTTCCGGTTTCCCTGACCTCCCCTTTAAGACGAGCCTCCGCTGCGCGTGCCGGCCGACAGGGGGCGACACCAGACCGCCGCATCCCCGCGGCAGCCCCTCTGAACGCCGCCGGAGCTGGACACGCGCACCGGGGGGAGTCAGATGCACTTTCTCTGCTCACTTCCACGCGCGCTGGAAATGGATCCGTTCGGTCTCCGCTGTCAGGTGTCGTCAGACATTTCCCCCCCGTAAAACCAGCAGACCACACGTCTGGAAGAAAAAAAAGAAAAGAAGCCACCAATCGATCTGGTTTGGTCTCCAAAAACAATAGGAATTGGGGGAGATTTTCTACAACAGTTGATAGATATCAGAGCAGCAATGCGACTCCGCGGAGCAGATGGTATTAAACTTAAACCACTTATATTAAACTCATTATCCAACTGGGGTCGTTCGGAGTGAATTGGGTGAATTTACATAAGAAGATCTATATTTAAAACGAATCGCCAGGCCTGTAAACGTGCTCCAGAATTGCCTGGATCTCCTCCAAGAGCCCCCGGAGTCGATTCCCCCTTTTCAGAACCAAACCGAAAACGTCAGTGGCAGTAACAGGTTCTGAACGGTGTCCCGGAGTCCCCACGGGCCTGCCGCGCTCCTCCACGCCTCCTCATTCGATCCGCGCACCTCGGTTTCCACGCGGACGCGCAGCGGTGCCACGAACAGATGAGCCAGTGAACGAAATCTTCACAAAGGAGCCGCCAGCTTCGCGCTCCGGCTCCGCGTAACGGAGCGTCGAGCTAAAAAATAATAAAAAATAAATACATTTAAAATAGAAAAGAGGGAGAGAAAACACGTGAAAGAAGTTCGCGTCTGCAAACTTCCAGCGCGCAGAAAGCAGCGCGGCCGGACGGCTGGCTCCAGGTGGAGAAATGAATTATTCTGCTCAAATCAAATAAAATCCCTTTACATCCAGTTCACTTACCCTTTTTTTAAATGTGTTTGACGCATTTTTCTGCCGAAACAGAATACGTTTTGGCAACCAGATTCCACCCTGAAAAAATAACCAGAATAAAACAACAACGCTCACCAGGTGATTATACCTGCTCAACCCCTTTCAGTTATTCCATTAAAGTTCCTGTTTGGCTCGTGTTCCTGAGGAATCCTTCCCCCTCATTACAATTATTTTGAGCTTTTTTGGTTGAACACAGAGCCCCAAGACAATCACTTTGACGCTGACCTCCCAACATCAGGAGAAATTCAAATCCTGCCACCTCAGAAACTCCGAGTGTTTGTTCTTTAACTTGTCAAAACCTGGCAGAAATCACGTCTGAGTATGACCCAAACCCCACCCAACCAAACCCACGCTAAAAGGACGTCAGGTGGGATTCCACCCGGAGAAAACTCCTTTGAACCCGGGCAGTTTGTTGGTGAGGAAGGCTCAGTGTGCTCCCGAAGAAACTAACTGGAAGACCCATTCTGTGCGCCTTTGTTCGTTCAAGCCACAGAGATGTTTAGAAGACGAATTAACCAAATCAATTAAAAAGAAAAAAAAAAGAACCGTGTCATCCTGAAGTTTAAACTCAGACTGAAGAGTAATCAACAACACAAAGTTTTGACAAATGTTCGAATCAGCTCAATTGCCAAGTCTCTAAATAATCATTTTTAAATAAATTAAAATGGGGTGATAGATTCAAGTAAGTAATACATTTTTTAGATGTTTTGTTTCTAAGCCGTGAGATATTTTCTGTATCTTATTTCTATCTTATAGATAATCAGTTGTGTTCAGCAGCAGCTCTTAAAACACCCGCAACTTCTCAGCAAACGTGCTGGAAAACGTTACATCACCTCTCGGTAAGTGTCGCTCCTTAATGGATGGATGATATATCTGTGTGTTGATTAATTAATGGGGGACACATGCACACATCCACACACTAATTAAAAAGTAGTCTAATCAGCTGCTTAAAGCTGACACCCCCCCCCCCCCCCTTCCCCCGATCCATTCTTTCATTACTCTTTCCAAAAGCAGAACACCTGATTCTTCCCTTTGTGCGCTGCAGCTTAGGAGGAGTTTTTCTTTCTTTCTCTTCTTCTTCTGCTGAGTCTGCAGGACCAGACAGGCCACCGGGATGCTCGGTTTCTCCTGCTCTCTGCATCTTGTCCCTCCCTAAGCATTCATTATATTCATTTAAATGCTTCTTAATCTCGAGTGCGTATGGAGGAGCAGAAAGGTTTTCGGGTTTAAAAGTCCGGTTAGGGTGATCAGATGTGAAAACATATTTTAACAAAACGAACACAACAAACTAACAGACAGGAAACGTGGTCAGTAGTAAATATATTTTTAAAAAAGGAGCAGAATACAAGACAAAACCAGGGTTCATTCAGTAATGGATCAATTCATTTGAATGACAATAGAAAACAGGTTCTGTAAATCTGCGGGGTGCTTTATTAAAATCTGAGCTGCCTGCTCTCATAATAAAACCCCATAACGCCGTCTCTTTTGATTCCCTGCTGGGCTTGAATATGTAAGATCGCTAAAGATATTTAATGGTGCCCCGGTTCATTTGGTGGGGTAGAACAAGGGCTACACAAATTCCATAAAGAGCTGGGAAAAGAGTGGCGTTTGGGTCATTTGCAGTGTAGCAGACACACGGATGAACCCTCAGGAGAAGAGGTTTGTAAGTGGAAGATTAGGGCAGATGAAGCCACTAACAGCATTAGTCACCCATGTAAAAATAGAATGATCATATGGTTGACATGGTGGGTGTTGAGACAAATATATGTGTTTGCATTTTTAAGTGTGGATGAATTGTGTCTTTATCCTAATTACCACCAACATCTAATATCCCTGCTCAGACTTTTATTCAGAGAGTATTTACAGTAAATCACTAATCAGCAGCATTCCCCTTTGTCCAGTATCCTGAAAGTTCAGCTGAATGAATGTGAGCTGAAACCTTCCATCCCAAAGGGTTCTGACTGCTCTGAAAAGTGTCCTATTATGTTTCTCTCTTTAAAAAAAAAATCACTTTAAGGTGAGAAGAAAGGAAACTCATCCACTCAAATGTGCTTGTGACACATAGTGTCTCCCGCCTCCTGTGCCCTGCAGCAAGCCAAAAGGCAGCATTTTTCATCCGTCTCATGCTTGACAAATAGGCTTCTAGGTGAGAGTGTCTGTCGACTTAGGCAGGGGGCAGCGGCTCTGACATGCTAATCAATATTCAACAAGCTGTGACCTGAATGGAAGGAGGCTAATAGTAGATATTCTAATAACTTAGGGTGTGTGTGTGTGTGTATGTGTGTATGTGTGTGTTCGTGCTTTTTGGGGGGAAGGTGGGTGTGTGTGTTTGTGTGTGTGTGTGTGTGTGTGTGTGTGTGTGTGTGTGTGTGTGTGTGTGTGTGTGTGTGTGTGTGTGTGTGTGTGTGTGATTGTTTCTGTGTGTGTTGGAAGCTTTTTATCCAGCTCTTTAAGCTTGGGCTCCTTGTCCTATAACTCCCTGGTTTGAGAGGTCAAAGGTCACTGTTGCTTGTGGCCATGTTCAAATCCTTTATAGTGTGTGATGTTCTCAACTGACCCATCACTTTAGAGAGGGGAGCAGTGGACAGGGTGTGGGGCATTTTGATGGAGAAATAAAATGAAACAATTTCTCCAAAGCGTGCTTTTTATTAAAATTGTATTTGATTTTATTTAAACTTGTAGCGGAGAGGGCAACTAAATAATTGGGACAAATTAGCTTTTAATGTAAGGGGAAATGCATGGCTTGACTATAAATGTCTGGTTTTTAGCTCGTCAAATGAAAATTAAACCATATGCAGCAATATTTTAACTTTTATTTTTTTGTTTGAAATGACAAGATGAAAATATTAATCTTACTGTTTACATGTTGTGGATTTTCAGCAATAAGGTCAATATTTACTACCACTTGAGCAACAAAATTATGGCTCAAAAATCTCCAGGCCCCCAGCTTAAATAAACTCATGGACCAAAATTACAGCTTTTACTCAGAATTTAGCCCTGTGATTTGCTTTTTAAACGTAACGACTTATTAATAAACATAACGGATAAATATGGGAGTTCTGAGCTATTTCCTTTACGCCAGAGTAAAATACAATTATAGTAATTGCCCCATTTCAAACATGGTGACGGGCAGCAGGTTTTCCTAGGTTTTTCTTGTTTTTTTCTCCTCCTCCTGATCTTTTTGCAGCCAGCACCAGCCGCCTCTCTGCCGCGTGTTGACAACTGATTGAAACGTGTGTTAAAAGTTTGCTCCAGTCCTCACGCTCCAGTCAATATCAGGCAGCGCATCTGGCTCTGCCCCGTCCCCAGAAAAGCCTTTACAAATGGAGTTGAGCTCCATGACCGGGCAGAAGCCCTCTGGCGCTGCTTTTCCCCAGATCCCCCAACCCCCCGGTCCCCCTGGCAGGCAGGCAGGCAGG
>JABUIW010044259.1:9370-23404 GCA_013363375.1 Menidia beryllina | reverse complement strand
TTCAGTGGTAAAAGCTTTGCTCAAACCCCTGTTGTACACATTCAGATATACCTGATAACAGCCAGTAGAAGACTACACCAACATATACTTTTGACTTATTGCACGCTAATTTGATCAAAATAATTTCAGTTTTTTTTCTTTATATGTTGTTGAGGGGCCAAATAAAGACTTCAGACTAAAAAAAAATCCAATATTCTTCCTATTTTTCTTGGATCAAGCTTTAAAGGGTTAAAGACATGCAGCTGAGGACCTGAGGTGGGTTTGAAGGCTTTCCTGTGGACGGATGAAGCCACTGCAAACTAACATGATGGTGTTTGTTTGTTCCTCAGGGTGGGAGCGCACGTGCGAGCGCGTTGCACAACGTTCCTCTCTTTTTTCCGCTGCTTTACACGCTGAGCAAACAGTGGCTGGAGCAGAGGCTGGCCGAGGGCCGGTGTTCTGTCAGACCAGCACACCCATAGTTAATATGCATGCGCTACCTTTAGCATAAATCTAAGAGATTAACATTGACGAAGTTTACTAGACTACTTTATGCGTGATATGATAAACAAAAGGTTGTAGTTTAAGGTAAACACACAAACTTACCAGAAAACCACACCGAAAGTCAAGTACTTTTGTTTAGAAATTAACTTAGAAATGCCATTTCTAACAATTTCGTATTTAAAGCATGTGCAGTCCCTGGAAAATTACGAGATATAAGCAAATAAAATACGTGGCAAAATTGTACATCAATTTGATCATCGATTGAACTGTTCCTTTAATTCCAACATTGAACAAGATTATCATTACTTTTTTTTATGTGCTAACTACAACCTTGCTAGTAGTAAGCATCCTGCTCACGTTTGATTCACTTCAACTAATCTGTATCCAAGATGACGTAATGTCCAAATCAAAATCAACGATTGGCTGGGCGGGAGGTGTGTTTTGTACGGGACGCATTTTGTAGATGCTAGACCCTTCTCTAAATACACTTTAAACTACTTCAACGCATGAGTATCCCTTTAGTTTTGTACGAAAAATACACTTTAAACTACTTCAACGCACGAGTATCTCTTTAGTTTTGTACGAAAAATACACTTTAAACTACTTCAACGCACGAGTATCCCTTTAGTTTTGTACGAAAAATACACTTTAAACTACTTCAATAGGCGTGTATCCCTTTTGTTATGTACAAAAAAATAATTTAATTACTTATTTTTTGGTGTTTTTCGAAAGGTATGGCGATCTGTCGGCTTCTCCAAGTGTTCGCTACTTTTCGCATGTTCGCGCATGCGTAAGACTATGGGTATGCTGGTCTGTCGGGGTATGCTGACCTGACTGAACACCAGTCGGGCTCCGGTGTTCTATCAGGTCAGCATACCCCGTCAGACCAGCATACCCATAGTCAATACGCATGCGCATGACGTCAGATTTTCGTACGGGGTAAGCTAGTCTGACAGTAAAGGTGTCAGATTAGCATACCCCGTCAAAAGGTTGTAGTTGAAGGTAAACACACAAACTTACCAGAAAACCACACCGAAAGTCAAGTACTTTTGTTTATTTATGGGTGATGTAATAAACAAAAAGTTTTAGTCGGAGGTAAACAGAATTTAGTAGCGAACTGCTTTGAACACAGACAGCCTCGCTTTCTGTGTTCGCTACTTCACACCCTGACATAGCAGCTAACCTGTCAGATTGTCATAAAACGGTTAAGCCTATGATGATCTGACGGGCTAAGTATGACGATCTGACAGGCTAAGTATGAGGATCTGAGGTATGACATCAGATCAGCATACCTAGCCCTTCAGAGCAGCCCGTCAGCATACACTTTGATAAGATTAATTTGCCATTTCAAAATGTATGTACAGGTATTCGGATTTGGTGTTTTTCGAAAAGGTATGGCGATCTGACGGCTTCTCCAAGTGTTCGCAACTCTTCGCAGTAATACGCGACCATAACCATGTTCGCGCATGCGTAAAACTATGGGTTTGCTTGTCTGACGGGTATGCTGACCTGACAGAACACCGGCCCTCCTCCGAAAGCAGGACCCGACATTTCCCCGACCCAGTGATCGCACACACTCAGCCAGGTCAGGGCGGGGGGGGGGCGGGAAGAGCCTGGCCCGACTGGAAAAGGTCACGCAAACACGTCTCTGTAGGCTGCCCAAACATGGAGGATTCCATAGGAATGGCTGTTATTTTTAGGCCTCGCATTCTTTCTCCGTGCCGCGGTCGTCCTGCGAAAAAAAAGGTGACTCACCAGCCGATTGATGTGTGTGTGTCTCTGTAGGAAAGTGTGTTTGTCGTCTCGCCTGCAGGCGCAGGAACAGGTTTCCTCTCTCGCTCTGGTCCTTCTGTTGCTTTTTTGAATAGTCCCACAACACAGGATGAGCAGTCGTTGTAAGAATGAGGGCAGAAATCACATTCTTAAAGGGGTCATTGTTATCTGACTTGAAAGTAATGGCGGCTTTTGTGCGCGGCATTTAACTGCAAACTGGAAACGGTGACTAATTTTGTGTTCGCTGAAAGGTATTCGGACGAGCCCGGTGTAGGCCTCGTTGTAGATTATTCTTCGTTTCACATAAACTGCCTCCGTGGACACGGAATAACAACGCTGTAGATTTAAGGCCCCGGCTTTGCTTCAGAAGTTTGGAAATTGATAATTGACCTTCTGCCAAAATGGCCGTGAGTTAGGAGAAATGCAATGAAACGCTCTTTAAATAATCCCCTTCTTAGACGAGCCAACTGTTTGCTCATAGTTCGTATTATTGCTGTAGAATAAAAGTGCATTTAGCATAGTTTTATCGGAAAATGATCTTCCATAGCAATATGCTACCTGTTCCTCCGGAGGGCTCCAGGATGGATGAAAGGAAAGGAACGAATACAAAAGGGTCCTCGTGCTCACCTGATGTCAAAAGTTGGCACGTGTAGATTGTTTTTCACATGCTGATCTGTCAAAAATCCCCTTTCCATGTACAGTGCGGATACGGAAAATCTTTATTGTGCAACACGGCTGTTTTTTACTGGATCTACTGCTCGGTGTTTTCTTCTGTTCGACCTGGCTGCTCGAGCTCATTAATGGCTTTTAAACATGTGTAACAGAATATTTTACACAATTATTTAATTTGTATTTGTTTTTTATATATATATGTATTTGTTTTCTATATATTTTTACTTGTTTTCTATATTAAACGGATCAGGAGAATGTTAGTTACGGGGTCAGGCCATTGTGACTTTGGGGGGGAGGATATAAACACACACATACCCAAAATACACCTGTGTAATTGAGTCTTTTTATTAGTTAAAGTCTGCTAAATTATGAATTCTAAGCTGTGATTGACTCAGTAGATTTGTTCTCTGTGTTGGACCTGTGCTCATTTAGCCTGTTTTATGCTAACCGAGTGGAAGATCGCGGAGTGGATTTGTCACGTTGGTGTTGTCTCAGGTCTAAAGCCGTGACCTAAACCAGGTGAAGTGCGTTGTGGGAAAAAGGCTGGTCGTCTGGCGTGGTGTGTGTTGTTACCCACAAATCGAGAAGTTGGTAAAAAAGTCAAGTGTGCGATCCTGTGATTCTTCCCAGCGTTGTTAAATGCTAACCTAAGCACGGGCTGGTTTTGGTTCCTAAAGAAAAAGCAAACAGCAAACCTAAACACAACTGAAAAAAAAGAAGAAATAAAAAAACAGCATGACAACAGCAACTCCCATCCGGAGAGAAGAACAGGTCTTGTGTCAGAAAACCCCATGACTGCACGTTCACAACACCTTCAGGGCTTAGATGGAGTTCCTCTGGGCTCAGACTCAGGCCTGTTGTTGTTTAGGGGAGGGCCGCGCTACGACCTGAGCGTGAGAATCTATCCGTTTCTCAGGGCCACCATCAGCAGATCAGCAGATTAGCGTTTCTTTGTCAATATTAGCGGCGCGCAAAACTATGTAAAACATGACAGGAATTCTAAAGGAACACTGATCTCTCTCCTTAAAGATAAAATGAGGAATCAGGAATTGTTTTTGCAACAGGAATCCATCACATTCATCTTTTCATACTACAGCTAAAGGCTTCTTCCTTCTTCTTTTTATTTTTAAGTTTTTAGATCTCAGTTTTTGGGTGTGTAAACGATAGAAATGTGAGAAAAAATTGTCCAGGTGGGTGCTGAATAACAAACTTAGTTTCGGTTCTGTCAGGATGTAGTTTTAGACCAGTTTAAAAAAGGAGGTCCTGGTAAGCCGTTCCACCGTGTCTCCTGACCTTTGCCCTCCCTGAACTGCATGAACCGAAGTGTTGCGGTCTCATCCAGAATTAGTCGTGAGCCCACAGTAACCATCTCTTCTCCATGTGCTTCATATTTTTACAACCTGCACTGACCTCAAGGACGATCAATCAAACCGGGAGCTGAGATGGAGGCGGTTTCATGTGGAAGGTCTCCAGACGGTAGTCTGGCCAACAAAATTCAGCTTTCCTTTTGCTAGTTATCCCAACCTGTCCATCACAGCCTCTTTGATCTCTAAAGCTGAGGCAGAGCTTGGTAGATGGGACTGGCAAAGATATTTCTACATTTCATAACCCACTCAGGTTTAATAGATGAAAAAAAAACAACATATGTGTTTTATGTTACATGAAAATTGTCAATGCATTTTAACACCCACCTTGTTCTCCAATAATTAAAAACGTTTGTTCCCTCACGAGGGAGTTGTTAAGTTTGCACACACTCAGCAGAAAGACTTCCCAAAAGGTCTTCTGAGAAGCTGCAGCAGAATAAAAAGAACTCTTCTTGTACCATGCAAAGTTTGTTCACACCAAACTTATTGCCTCGTTTAATATAAATCACATTCTTGAGAACTATCGGCCCAAACGATTTGTACTAAAACCACATCTGTGAATGTCTCATACAGGACTCAAAGATTCCTGCAATGCCTCATTGCCTCATTTGAGCTTATGACTTCAGAAGTCAATTTAGTCTATAAAAATTGTAACTTCCTTTGGTTTGGAGTAATGGCATCATTTCCAGTGAAGTGGATTTAAAGTGAATCCTTACCACAGTCTGTGCGTCGCAAACTGCTTCCTTTTTTTTTTTTTTGCTATCAGACGATTTACTGTTCCCAGAAATCCCTGTGGGTCACAGGTACTCAAAATGAGGGAAATTATGTTGTAATAAGACTTCTCAGTAACTTTGACAGTGAGATTCAGACCATCCATCCTTTGGTTTAATGTGTTGGAGCATAAAGAAAATGCTGACTGTGCTTAAGATTGCATGCAGAGCACATGATTTTAAAGTATTTTTCTAAACTGTGATGCTCTTTAGAAAAGACGTCGCCCTTTGCCAGGCTGTCATTGTGAATGATTATTCTCAAAAGGCTGAACATAAATATCTGGATAAGTTATGCAAGTCTGCATTTTCTGTCTGATATTTCATCAAATCGGAACATAAATGCAGTGTCACAGTTATCTGGTAATCTGATGTGTAATGACATGCTTTTTTAATGGTGTTTGAAAATTTAGGGTCAAACAGCAAAAGGCAAACAACACCAAGCATAAATAGTGAACTAAAAAATGGGGCTTTTTGGTCCAAGCTGGACCTTTTGACCCACCGAAATATTATAGGAAACAACTGGGGTAGTTCAGAAGCTCCTTCATTTAGACAATTATGGTCAAATGAAAGGCAGTCGAGAAAATACTAACTCTGCAAACAAAGTCCATTTTTATGAGAATTATGTGTTCAAGACTAGTTAGATTCCTTTGGCTGCATTTGACACATATTTCCATCAAAAACCTAAACCTTTATAAGTGGTTATTTAAAAAAACAACATTAACGCAAGACGAAGCGACCAAAAACAGTTTTCATTTCCCAAGTTCTTGCTCAACATGATTAAAATAGCAGAAAAAGAGGATTTAAAAAAAAGCAGCAATAAGTCTAAATGGCTTTAACGGACTAAAGGAAGCATAACAATGAGAGAGAAACGGTGCTTTCCTGAAGCCAGCTCACTGGAAAGACAACCTCATCCGAATCTTATCGGCAGAATTTCATTTGAAGAGATCATTTCACTTCCCCGCGCGTCCCGAGAACACGTTTCATAGCTGGATTGTGTGAGTCGGTGACTTGTCAGCACATGATTTCACTGAAACGGTTTGCCTTCCTCTCCGCGATGACCGAGGGGGTTTCCTGCTGCTGGTGGGAAGTGGATGCGACCGTGCCTGCATGTGTGGGTATAAGTGGTTGTCCACAGCCGGATGACGTCACGCACGCTGTCAGCCGCCCGTCGCCGCGGTTACGCAACCGGCCCTTTGAGCCCGTGATGTCACTGCCAGTCGAATGAAGAAACGCCAACAGAGAAAAGAAACAAGAACTGGCTGTGGCTGAATGTGTTCCACGGAAGAAATCTTTGGAAATGTGACTGTCCATCTTTTCACATTTGCTGGTGGGGAGATGGTGAAATGCATTTGAGATGAAATCAAAATCATGACTCAAACTATTTTGATAGTTAAACCCACGTTTGACAGGATTAAGCCTTAGCTTGAGGGGAAGTCGGAGCCCCTTCATATTATTTTGTGACATAATTATTGCACAAAATGTCTGTTACACCCATTTTAAGATGGCATCAAACCTTTCCATTTGACCAAACAGTTATTTATTTTAATGTTCGTACATCTTTCCAATGTTTTCAGTGTTGCATTTTTGTTGCACCTTTTCTGCTCGCTTATGGAGGCAGATAGGAGGGTCAAAAGTGACGGAGCCTGAGTTGATAACGGAGCAAAAACAACATTTTTTGGAGTGAATTCTTGTTCTTAAAAATGTCCACACTCCAATATCTTGATGTTTCCGAAAAGACTAAAGCATTGTAAGAGTCTCTATGATCCTGAGAATTGCATCTCTCAAGGTTCTCCAATGACTATCTCCTTGTCTTGTTTATTTTTCCTGAACTATCTCACGTACTTCCTCTTGGAATCACAGTTTGACATGTTTATGGGGTCATAAGAGTGACGTATCAAATCCTTCATGAGAGGATAGCGCATAAAAGTGTCCCTCAACATTAAACTCCTCACTTCTGTTTTATAAAATAAGCCATGATGTTGTCTATTCATACACACCCTCATATCTTCAAAGGGAACTCCATCCCCCCCTGGACAAAAAACACAACAGGTCAGATCGGCTTTGCGACCCTTTTGGGGAAGCCAAAGAGTGACGATAAAAAGAAAAAAAAAGAAAAGTTGCATTTGAAAACGCTCCTCTCGACAAATCCCGCGACTCTTTTCCGAGCCAAGTGGTGAATTTATCAAAGTACGCAAACACGAGAGGGTGAGAGAGGAGCTTAGCGATTGGAAAAAAGCAATTAATTACGGGATAATGCCCCGTGTAACAGGATTTCAATGACTGTTGGCGCTGCTCGGCTCCAAAAGGAGATTTATTCTCATAATCCGGTGATGAAAGGGAAGGCCAATTATTTCCCATTTCCCGGGCAGCCGGAGAAAGAGTGTTTGTGCGTACACACGTGCTCTCACCTGTCACAAATGACCTGACACGAGCCATTAATGACGGTACAACTCACGGCGGAAAGATGAAAGCCCAGCTCTGCCCCGTTGACTGTGCGACTCCCTGTTTCTCTGCGTTTCATCAGTTCTGAAGGATTTTCGAAAAATGTGGGTTAACATACTCGAAGTTTGTGTTGGAGTTTGTGTCGTCATAAAGGAGTACACACAGTGTTGTTGAAACAGGCAATAAAAAGCGTTTCAAAGGAATGAAGGCACGGCGTTGGTTGGTCCCCGGTGGATGGTGATGGGTAATTAGGCGGGAGACTGCAGCCCAGACTGTGGCAAATTATATCTGAAAAAAAACTCCACAACTGCTTTAATGCTTGAAACGCTTCAGCCTACAACACCGAAATAATTAAAGATGTTTTACAATGCACACAATTATAAGATGCTGTTCATTCAATAAGATCCCGAAACCCATAAAACCAATTTAGTCGACATAAAACTTCATTTGATAACAATTAAAAATATCAAACAAGAGTCATGGAGATTAAAAAAGAATATTAATTAAAAATATGACTCTAAAGATTGTGTTTTTTCCCACATAAACAGGTTGGATGTGTTGTGTACTGATGTGGTCTTCCAAATCTCTCATGACTGGATGGAAAGCAGGATGTGTTCTTTTCTTTATTTGCGGCTAATTGGCAATCCCTTTTTGTCATGCTGAGAATAGCAGTGTGTAAAAGGGGAACACAGTGTTGAACAGGAGCCAACACCACTGCCAGTACAGCAAGAGTTTCCTGTTTTTTGCGTGGCGCTATCAGTGTAACAGCAGATAACCTGGACAAGGTACACACATGACTACACTGTAGAAAAAGGCACCTCGGCCTAAAGTGTCAAGACTTCCTGGGGATTCCTGGATTTCTAAATACGGGTGGAGGTAAGAAAAGTCTGCTTTATGTAGATGGCTACCCATAAAGTTACACATTCCTCTTTTATCACTATTCCTACCTGTCAAAAGTAACCTTTAAAAAGATTGATTGACACAGTTGGGGAAAGATATGAGCTTTCGCTTTATCTCACAATAATAAATCCTTCTGTCACCGTCATTTGCTTTCCAAGTTCAAAATCCAACAAAATACACATTTATGAATACATAAGAAAATTAAACATACATGACAGTTTCTCCTATATGAAATAATTAAATAATTCACTTTCCCTCACATTTACACGGCAAACTAAATCAATCTAAATCTAAAGAATAAGGTTTAAAACTGCTTATCCAGAGGATTTAGCAACAGAAATGTCCCCTCCATCTGCCTCCATTTGAATGAAGTGGATGAATATTATTAACCGGCTTTTAACACTTCTTTAAAAAAAGAAGTGAGGTTGGTTTGCTGGTTTTTAGTCAAACCGTCTGTCTCATTTAAATTGAATCAGCCAACAATGAGCAATGACTCCAAGGACGTCAGCAAATCTACAACCGACCTACAGGAAAGGGGACAACATGAGTGAGTCAAAGTCCAGATTTGGGTCTGTTTGAAACCCTGTGACGGGACGTTGATCGCGTGGACCCGAACGCACAAAACCAACACTGTATACCACGAAGTTCATGCTACACCTTTTCACTCAACGGGAAATAGAACAAACATATACAGTATCTGTGCTGTCATTGGTGCATTTAGATCTTCCACTTTGGGTCTGGGAGTATTCAAGAGTAGGCTTAAGATTTTCCTTTCTGATAGAGCTTATAGTTAGGTTGAGTCCACCCCTAATTGTGCTGCTTTGGGCCTAGACTGCCGGGGATTTCCCATGATGCACTGGGCTCCCCTTTCCTTAACAATGTTACTAACCTGACTCTCTCACCCCCAACCGGCCGAGGCAGATGCCCCCCCACACCCTGAGCCATGGTTCTGCTCCAGGTTTCTGCCTGTTAAAAGGAAGTTTTTGCTTCCCTGTGTCGCCTAGTGCTTGGTCTCGGTGGGAATTGCTGGGCTTCTGTAAATAACTTCAGAGTCCGGTCCGAGCTTCTCTGTTTGGAAAGCTGGGAGATAACTGTTGTTATGATTTGGCGCTATAGAAATCCAATTGAATTGAATTGAATCTTCTCCAGATTTTGGCCCCCAGGTCAGAAGACCCGTTAAGATCTTAGACATGAACGATTCTGTTGAATAGAGATTCATAATACCGTATAAAATCCAGCCCTCCCTCAACATGAATGTTGATGTGAGGGAGCTGGTGCTAGCTGAGCCTGTGTGTGTGTGTGTGTATGTGTGTGTGTGTGTGTGTGTGTGTGTGTGTGTGTGTGTGTGTGTGTGTGTAAGGGTGTGGGCGGAGGTAATTAAGGTGTCAGGAAACATGCATTATTAATCGAAACACAACATAATAATGGAGAGGCAGCGTGATCTGTCATGCCAGTTTGCAGGTTTTTGTGTGTGTGTATGTGCGTGTTTCTGGTGTTGTTTTCTGGAAGTTGGTCTCTCCGACATTAAAAAAGCACATTACAGGAATAAACCAGGTGCTTTCAATGGGCTTCTTATTCAAGCGTTGGTCTTTGTGTTGCTGCTTTTGAAATGGTGCTTAAATCTGAGCAAAACTGGCAACAACGACAGAAAGGCACACGCGATGGTGTGTGTTCCTCATATGGTCGATTTGGAGCTATAGACTCTGATGAAAACACGATGTATGGGCCTCCCTGTGAGCGCCGTCGTGACATCGCCATCACACAAATTAGGGCTAAAATGTTCTATTCTGGGACCGGCAAGTGGAAGAGGAGCTGTTATTGTTTGTGCGAGTGTTGAGACGAGGCTTGTGCGCTGGGCAGCTTACCAGGCCGTGACTCAGTGCTCAGAGCCGATTTCCGTCAGTGGTTTAGTGTTATGCCATTTTCCCCTAAAGGTAAAAGTCTTAAGGCGTCAGGCCGATCTGGGATACGGAAACTGTTGTTTTTCACACACAAACCAAAACAAAATCCCTGAGAAACGTCTAAAAATCGGTTCTTAAATTGAAGTTGCAGGTTCTTCTTCTTAACCCTGTAATGCCAAATGTATCATATTTGATACATACGGTTTCTGAAATGTTTTGCGTCTGACACCTTTTGCATCATTTAATGGTAAAAACTTTGCTCAAATTGCTATTGTACACAATCAGATACACCTGATAACAGGGGGCAGAAGACTACACAAAAAACAACTTATCGCATAGTAATAAATTATT
This sequence comes from Menidia beryllina, assembly GCA_013363375.1. NCBI lineage: Eukaryota > Metazoa > Chordata > Actinopteri > Atheriniformes > Atherinopsidae > Menidia > Menidia beryllina. Next base: position 12,748 of record JABUIW010044259.1, on the reverse strand, counting down.
AATATTAAAAATGCATTTCTGTTTTTTCTTTTTACATATTTTGTTTAAGGCCAAATAAGGAATTCAAACAAAAAATAAAGGATTTTTCTGTTTTGTTTTGTTCTTGGATCAGGCTTTCCTTTATTCAGATGTAACATGATTTGATACCTGATATACATATATGAGACACATTCATAAGCTGTAGCTACATGATACAAAAGTGTTTGTGGTGAAATCTGAAGGTGTTTGGAGTCATAATGAATGATCATTTATCAGGAATAACCCTCACATTGTAATGAAAAGCTTCTTTTTCTTGTACAGTCAGTTTGTGTCTGAGTGAGACCAACATGGAAATTGTCCCCGAATGTTGTTTTCCCCCCTTTTGTTGTTCTCTTTTCCTCAGATATGGACAAGCGTTATGGCAGTTAATAAATCCAAGAGAACTGTGAGAAATCTCAAAGTGCTTTTCCACCCTCGGGCGAGTTTCATTTTCTTTGGTCTGCGGTGTTGTGAGCCTCTGACATATTTTCATTCTTCACTGAGCTTGGCTGTATTTCTGAGGAACCGCTTAAATCTGCATGGAAATTTGCCCGGAAATACGGGGTGAAGTTTTCATGGTGAAGGGAGAGTGAATCACCGCCACAGACAAAGTGAATTCTTTCACTTCATCGGCTGGAATACAGAAAAATGGAAATGCGACTTGTGTTTTTTCCCCCTTCAGAGTTCTGCCAGAGACAGAGGAGACATATTGGGTGCAGAGATGTATAAAGTACTGGAGTAGAGGAGTGGAGTAGAAGTACAAGTACTATATAAAAAAAATGTACTTGAGTAAAAGTAGAAGTATTCTTTCAACACCATACTTAAGTGGAAGTACAGAAGTATTCCATTTTTTTTAAACTTAAGTATTGCAAGTAGAAGTATTTATTAAATTGCTACTCAAGTATCGAAAGTACAAGTATAAGTAAAATTACAAGTACTGAGTATATTAAAAAAGGCTTTTAAAAGTGTGAAAGGCCATACAGGTGTTTACAAAAAACAGAAAACTAAATCTGCATTAGCAATCAACAGCACTTCAGCTACTATTATTTATTATTCCAGAGTCAGAATCCTGAGCTGAGCCTTTATGCTAGCATGTAGCATACAGCTAGCCAGCTAGGTTAGCTTTAGCTAACGTTATCATTCAGCTAGCCAGCTAGGTTAGCTTTAGCAAATGTTATCATACAGCTAGCCAGCTAGGTTATCTTTAGCTAACGTTAGCTGCTACGTCCTGAGTGAACAGGGAGAACTGAACTGAACTTATTTACTAGCTGATATATCATTGTATTTTTTAACTTACTTTGATATGCTTCTTCAGATTAGATGGGGAATTTTTGAAGGCCTTAATTCGCAATCTTTCGGTAGGCTTTTTTTCAATGGGCTATCGCCCAATGAGGAGCCAGCTTCACAAAACGTGACAGAGCTATCTATAATTACGTTTACATATTAGTTACGAGTAACGACTCGAAGCTGTGAAAAATCGATCGGAGTAAAAGTATTAAATTAATCCAAAAGAAGTAGTGAAAGGGAAAAAAATAAATACTCCAATAAAGTACAGATAGGCTACTGCATTCTGGTACTTAACTCATTCGCTGCCAAAGACGTCTATAGACGTCTTTTCAAATCCAACCGCTGACTGCCAAAGACGTCTATAGACGTCTTTTATGTTTTTCAATGCGATCGGCGAAAGTTTTTCCGTAAATATCGGCTTCTAGACAGAGTATGGACTAACAAATTGACCCTCTAGGTAGCTGTGCCACTTTTGATGGGAGATTAGCATAGACTGTAGGCAAATAAAAACAAACGCAATGGTTCGCTATGAGAGAAATGGCGCCGGTGAGACGCACGTCGAGGAAGAACGGAATAAGGTAGAAACAACATTTTTTTTCCTGATGATAGAAGAGAGTCTACTCTTTCTTTTGGTGTGTTCGGTGTTTACATAGTCAAAGCACAAACTATTCTGTGGCTCTTGAAAAATCAGTCAAAATTCTCAAAAAACTCTGGCAGTGAGCGACTCTCTGTTCTGAAAATGGCTGCCAGTCAATGAGTTAAGTACAGTACTTAAGTAGTTCTACTTTGTTACTGAACATCTCTGATTGGGTGTGTTTCCAGTCGTAGTTGCCACGTTTGATCACACCGACGTTGCGTTGCTCCTCTTTTCGTCTGGAGTGTCTTCAATATTTCAGCAGAAGCCCTGGTTGTGGTTTGGTGTCAGCACGTCCAATATCATTTCCTCTCTTCTCAGTCTCTGAGACAAGTCTTACTGTTTTTTTTAGATGAGATCATTACTATGTTAATACGTCTGCAGTACCAGTAAATCCCGAAAAGACGCTTCATACCACACATGTTTACTGTTACTCACTTTGCAAACATAAACCACCACGAGAGATGTCGCAAATCCAAAGATAACGACACATTTTATGACTTTCTGAGTGAATCAGCTCGCGTTGAATCCAGCATGCCTACGAAATCTCCTTTTTCTTTTTGAAACAATTAAAGTGGATCATTTTACAAGCCAATAAACCGCATTCTAAACCTGCCGTTCTGTTTTCTGCTTTGTGATTGCTGAGTATTGGAGAAGGCGAATTGCAGAGGGAGGATGTGAAATACGACAGGGACCGGGTCATTGACAGCACCAACCTTTATATTTATTTGAACGCTGTCAACAATATGACTTACTCAATCGTGGTTGATACTATAAGGTGATTCAGGGTCCGAAGGTTGGCCTGAGTGTGCGAAAGGCTCACCGACCCCACCGGGGAGAGATCAAGGCCAATTACCCGGAACGACTATGTAGAACAAAAAGCTCTACTTTGATTTTAACGGGACATTATATCAATAAGAGGTTAGCCGACAGTCTGTGTTTGCACAGTTATGGCAAAGTAGGAAGTAAAACAAGGATCTATCTTAGGCACGCCACGCTTACAGTGTGTAGGCTGAGTGTGTGCGTGTGTGTGTGTGTGTGTGTGTGTGTGCGTGTGCGTGTGTGTGTTTCTAAGCCATTTGTTGGGATAGTTTGTGGCTTGTGCTCATGTGTATTTCACAGCAGCTGACTTCCCCTGTGGGGGAAAATAGACAATGAAACAATAAGTTACTCCACCTTACAGTCATGTGACCATCACCTCACAGAAGTTTTACACTGATTTGTGGCGTTTCCTGTTGCTTGCCCAATCACAACCTTAAACTGAGCCACAGCTGAAACTGTAATAAATCCCCATGTAACCTAAAAACTAAAGGGTCCCAACATTATGACCAATAACAGATTCAAGTCCTCGCAACGGGAATAATAGAAGCGGAACACACACACCCACACACCCACACACACACACACACACACACACACACACACACACACACACACAC
>JABUIW010044255.1:4963-44561 GCA_013363375.1 Menidia beryllina | reverse complement strand
GGGATCCTCGTCGTCTTGGTTCTGCTGCCTCATCCTTTTTTCTTCTGCTGTTTTCTGACTTGGTTGCTGGAGCTTTTGTTGCTGAGATGCTTTGACTGCAGAGCTGCAGGTATTTAAAGCCCCCCCCCCCCCCACCCAGCCGGCGCTGTCAGGAAGGTTCAAAGTCTCTGGAAATGTCTGGTTTGTGTTCAGTGTGACGATCAGCTGAGCTTCTTCCTGTCAGACTTTTAGAACCGTTTTATAACCGGAAGCTGAATTTTAGGAAAAGAGTAAAACAGCTCTTTCCTGTTTCTGAATTAGAAATAATTTATATTTCTTCAAGTCCTCATTTAGAAAATACATTTTAAGATTAAAAAGATTAATATATTTATATTAACAGGATCTTTTAAAAATATTTTCAATGAACAGCATCATTAATATTTATATGAATCAACAAAAAAATATAATTTTCCAAGAGAATCTTTTTAAAATTAAGTTAAATATTTTTTTTAGAAAAGCTTAATTAACATTTTTCAATTTTTATTCATTTATATGATCCTTTAAAAATCTTTTCAGTGAACAGGATGATATAATAATAATCTGAATTAACATTATTAAATGACTACCTTTTTCATAATTTTGTTAATAGATTTTTTTATAAAAGCTTAGTCAACATTTTTTTAAAGAATTAATTTACAAGATCTTTAAAAATATTTTAAATGAGAAAAATCTTTTTTTAATGAGACAATTTTAGAACTATAACCCTTTTTTGACATGATGAAAATGCTTTTTATGAACAAGTTTTAAAAACGTAAAATCTGAATTCCTGATGCTCAAACTCGTTCCGCTTGTCCAGTTTGACTCTCAGCTGGTTTTTGCTGGCTTCTGGTTTTATTACAGGAAACGAAAGGGAATTCTCGTCAAACGTAACTCGTTTCTGAAGAAGAATCCTTTTTTTCTCCAAACCTAAATGTCTGGTTTCTGGAAGTTGAACCTTCCTTTTTGGTGTGGCCTCCATCCCACCAAACGGGCTTCGTGTTGTTGGGTTTCTGCTCCAGTTTTGGGCCCTGCCTCTGTGAAAATGTGCTCTTTTATTCCATTTCATTCAGATTTATTGGGTGGATTTTTCCCATCTGTGCTCAACATTTTGCATGCTGCTGTTTCTTTTGGGTTATTTTTTTTATTCTGCCTGTTTCTGCTGCTTTTTGTGAAGGATTTTGGACTGTTGGAACAGCTCATTTTAAGTACCTTAAGCATCATGAAGCCGACGGCAATCTTTCTGGACCATTAGTCTTCTTGATGGTTTAAATGCATGAAAGTAAAGTTTAGTGTCTCTGTTTGTGTCACATGTGATGGACTTGACCATTAATTTCCCATTAGTTCAAATAGTCTGCTTAATATTACCATGTATTTACATTCCTATGTACCTACATGTGATATCCTAGTTGTCTAACAGCCTTTAACACACTCTCTTGATGCCCTTTGCTCGTACTAATGCAGAAAGCTTCTGAGAAGCTAAAGGAAGAGGAGAGGAGGAGGATGGCAGAGATGGAGGCGGAGCTGGACAAACAGAAACAGCTGGCCGAGGCTCAGGCCGAGTCCGTGGCCAAAGCGGAGCGGGAGGCCACAGAGCTGAAGCGGAGGATGCAGCAGGAGGCCGACCGGAGGCAGGACGTGGCGGTGGACGCCCAGCAGCAGAAGCAGAACATCCAGCAGGAGCTGCAGCAGCTGAAGAGTCTGTCCGAGCAGGAGATCACCTCCAAGGGCCGGCAGCTGGAGGAGGCGCTGCTCAGCCGCTCCCGCATCGAGGAGGAGATCCTCACCGTGCGCCTGCAGCTGGAGACCACCCAGAGGCAGAAGAGCACGGCCGAAGGCGAGCTGGCGGCGCTCCGGGAGCGGGCGGCCGAGGCCGACGGGCTGAGGAAGGCCGCCCAGGAGGAGGCCGAGCGGCTCCGCCGGCAGGTGGGCGAGGAGACGCAGAGGAAGAAGAGCGCCGAGGAGGAGCTGAAGCGCCGCTCGGAGGCCGAGAAGGAGGCAGCCCGGCAGAAGCAGAGAGCCCTGGAGGAGCTGCAGAGGTTCAAGCTGCAGGCGGAGGAGGCCGAGCGGCGCCTGAAGCAGGCGGAGGAGGAGCGGGGCCGGCAGCTCAAGGTGGTGGAGGAGGTGTCCCAGAAGAGCGCCGCCAGCCAGCTGCAGAGCAGGAGCCGGGAGGAGGAGGCCTCTCAGCTGGAGCAGTCCCTGAGGAGGGAGCAGGGCGCCGTGCTGCAGCTGCAGGAGGAGGCGGAGCGGCTGCGCAGGCAGCAGGAGGAGGCCAGCAGGGCCCGGGAGGCGGCCCAGAGGGAGCTGGAGACCTGGAGGCAGAAGGCCAACGAGGCCCTGCGCCTGCGGCTGCAGGCCGAGGAGGAGGCCCAGAAGAAGAGCCAGGCCCAGGAGGAGGCCGAGAGGCAGAAGGCCGAGGCCGAGCGCGACGCCAAGAGGAGGGCCAAGGCCGAGGAGGCCGCCCTGAGGCAGAAGGAGGCCGCCGAGCAGGAGCTGGACAAGCAGAGGAGGCTGGCGGAGCAGGTGGCCCAGCAGAAGCTGTCCGCCGAGCAGGAGTGCGTCCGGCTGAGGGCCGACTTCGAGCATGCCGAGCAGCAGAGGCAGCTGCTGGACGGCGAGCTGCAGCGGCTGAAGCAGGAGGTGAGCGGCGCCCAGAGCCAGCGGACGCAGCTGGAAGCCGAGCTGGCCCGGCTGCGAGCAGAGATGGAGGCCCTGCTGCAGATGAAGGCCCAGGCCGAGCGGGACACGCTGTCCCAGACAGAGAAGAGCAAGCAGCTGCTGGAGTCCGAGGCCCAGAGGATGAAGCAGCTGGCCGAGGAGGCCGCCCGGCTCCGAGCCGTGGCCGAGGAGGCCAAGAAGCAGAGGCAGACGGCCGAGGAGGAGGCCGCCCGGCAGAGGGCCCAGGCCGAGGGCATCCTGAAGGACAAGCTGGCCGCCATCAACGAGGCCACGCGGCTGAAGACCGAGGCGGAGATCGCCCTGAAAGCCAAAGAGGCCGAGAACGAGAGGCTCAAGAGGAAGGCAGAGGAGGAGGCCTATCAGAGGAAGCTGCTGGAGGACCAGGCTGCCCAGCACAAGCTGGAGATCCAGGAGAAAATCACCCACCTGAAGAGCTCCTCCGACTCGGAGCTGGAGAGGCAGAGGAGCATGGTGGAGGAGACCCTGAAGCAGAAGAAGGTGGTGGAGGAGGAGATCCACATCATCAGGCTCAGCTTTGACAAGGCGTCCAAGGAGAAGTCCGAGCTGGAGGCGGAGCTGAAGAAGCTGAAGGGCGTGGCCGACGACACGCAGAAGAGCAAGCTGAAGGCCGAGAAGGAGGCCGAGAAGCTAAAGAAGCTAGCCGCCGAGGAGGAGAAGAAGAGGAAGGAGGCCGAGGAGAAGGTTAAGAGGATAGCCGCTGCCGAGGAGGAGGCGGCCCGCCAGTGCCGAGCGGCTAAGGACGAGGTGGAGCGGCTCAAGAAGAAGGCCGCGGACGCCAACAAGCAGAGGGAGAAGGCCGAGAAGGAGGCCGAGAGGCAGGAGGTGCTGGCCCGGGAGGCGGGCCAGAAGCTGGGCGCCGCCGAGCAGAAGGCCCAGGACGCCCTGAGCAGGAACAAGGAGGACACGCGGGCCCAGGACAAGCTGAGGGACGAGTTCAGGGCGGCCCAGGCGCTGGCCGAGGCGGCGCAGAAGGCCCGGGACAAGGCCGAGAAGGAGGCGGCGCTGCTGCGGAAGGAGGCCCAGGAGGCCGAGGGCCAGCGGCGGGCCGCCGAGGGGGAGGCCGCCCGGCAGGCGGCAGCCCAGGCGGACGCCGAGCGACTGAGGAAAGAGGCCGAGCAGGAGGCGTCCAAACGGGCCGCGGCCGAGGCCGCCGCCCTGAAGCAGAAGCAGCAGGCGGACGCGGAGATGGCCCGGCACAAGGAGCGGGCGGAGCAGGCCCTGGGGCAGAAGGCCCAGGTGGAGGCGGAGCTGGGCCAGGTGCGGCTGCAGCTGCAGCAGGCCGAGCAGACGCGGGCGCTGCTGGACGAGGAGCTGCGGCGGCTGAAGGGCGAGGCGCAGGATGCCGCAAGGCAGCGGGCGCAGGTGCAGGAGGAGCTGGCCCAGGTCCGGGCCCAGATGGAGCAGCTGCTGCAAACCAAGCTAAGGACGGAGGAGGAGAACCGGCGCCTCATGCAGAAGGACAAAGACAGCGCCCAGAAGCTGCTGCTGGACGAGGCCCAGAAGATGAAGGCGCTGGCCGAGGAGGCGGCCCGGCTCAGCCTGGAGGCCGAGCAGGCGGCCCGCCAGCGGCAGGCTGCCGAGGCGGACCTGGCCCAGCAGAGGGCGCTGGCCGAGGGGATGCTGAAGGAGAAGATGCAGGCCATCCAGGAGGCGGCCGGGCTGCGGGCCGAGGCCGAGCAGCTCCAGAAGCTGAAGGAGCAGGCCCAGGAAAAGGCCAAGAAGCTGCAGGAGGACAAGCAGCAGATCCAGCGGCGCCTGGACCAGGAGACAGAGGGCTTCCAGAAGTCGCTGGAGGCGGAGCGGAAGCGGCAGCTGGAGGCCTCCGCCGAGGCCGAGAGGCTGAGGCTGAAGGTGAAGGAGCTCAGCGAGGCCCAGGCCAAAGCCCAGGAGGAGGCAAAGAGATTCAAGCAGCAGGCCGAGGAGGCCCGGGCTCGCCTGCAGGCCACAGAGAAGCAGAGCTCAGAGGTGGTGGTCCAGAAGCTGGAGACGCAGAGGCTGCAAAGCACCAGGGAGGCCGACGACTTAAAGAAAGCCATCAGCGAGCTGGAGAAGGAGAGAGAGAGGCTGAAAAGGGATGCAGAGGAGCTCCAGAAGAAGTCCAAACAGGTACTGTGAAGCCCCAGCTAACACCCACTAACCACTGAGGAGTCTGAGGCCGGCTTTCATGTAAACTGCCTCCAAGAAAACACCTGATATTTACATGAAAGTCAGCCACTAACAAAACCTTAGAGGAGTAGTTTCCCTTTTTTGTTTCCCTGTGAGGAGCTTTTCTTCCATCAGGACCAGCGCTTCCTGCAGCTTTTTCAAATAAATCTGAAGCGTTGGTGGAATATGTCTGTAGGTCTGCAGCAAATCTCCCCAAGGCCATTAGTATTAGCTTAAAAATGCCCTGAGAGCATATTTCTGATTTCAACCCTCCAGATGGAAGATAAAAACCAAAAAAGGTGCTAAAACTCTTTGCTAATGTGTAAGTCACCTCTTTAAAAAGGAGAAGCTGAACCAAAATGCTACACAGTGAAATTTCAGTCATTTCAGATGATTAATGTTCCACCATTGAGTTATTCTGTTGTTTTCTGGGGCTGTACAATATCAGAACACTAAGAATGTGAAAAAACAGTTAAAAGGTGCTCAGGTACAGTTTTCTGAGTAAATGTTGGTAAATTTGCCTTAAAGCCCAGTGAGTTATTTAAAATTTGTGGAGAAAAGTGTTAATTAAAATCATCACATTTCTTAATTTTGTCAGGAAGAATAACACAAAAACCCAAGAATTGTCACAAAATTAGCACAAAGGGGCTCATCTTAATTCCAGCTTCCACATACATTATTTAGGCTCTTTTAGTTGGGTATAGATGTCCTGAACAGCAGTGAGTGATATTTTGCTAACTTTTCCCTCTGTTTTGTCCTCAAATAGATGGCGAATGCCCAGCAGGAGCAGATAGCGCAGGAGAAGGCCAAGCTTCAGCAGTCTTTCCTCACTGAGAAAGAGCTGTTGCTCCAAAGGGAGAAGGCTGTTGAAGATGAGAGAAAAAAGCTCGAGAAGCAGTTCGAGGATGAAGTCCGTAAGGCAGAAGCTCTGAAGGCGGAGCAGGAGCGGCAGCGAAAGCTCGCCGAGGAGGAGAGGCAGAGGCTGCAGGCCGTGATGGACGAAGCGGTGAAGAGGCAGAAAGCGGCCGAGGAGGAGGTGAAGAGCAAGCAGAAGGAAGTGGAAGCGCTGAAAGAGAAGCGCCTGGAGCAGGAAAAGCTCCTGGAGGAGGAGAACAAAAAGCTCAGGGACAAGCTGCAGAGCCTGGAGACCTCCAAGTCGCTCGCCTCTCGGACCAAGGAGATCGAAGTCCAGACCGACGAGGCCACGGCCGCGAAGGTCCTGAACGGCGGCGTGGAGTCGGCGGCCAGCGAGAAGAAGACCGAGGCACCGGCGCTCGCCTTCGACGGGATCAGAGAGAAGGTCCCCGCCGAGAGGCTTCACGACGTCGGCGTCCTGACCAAGAAGGAGCTGGACAGGCTGAGGAAGGGCAAGGCCTCCGTCCAGGAGCTGGAGAAGGCCGACAAGGTCCGGTGGTGCCTGAAGGGCCAGAGCTGCGTGGGGGGAGTTCTGGCTCCGTCCAAAGGGAGGATGAGCGTCTATCAGGCCATGAAGGAGAAGGCGCTCGCCCCCAGCTCGGCCGCCATGCTCCTGGAAGCTCAGGCCGCCTCAGGCTTCATCGTCGATCCCCTCAGAAACAGACTTCTCTCCGTGGACGAGGCAGTTAAGGAGCAGCTGATCGGCCCCGAGCTCCACGACAGGATGCTGTCCGCCGAACGGGCGGCCATCGGCTTCAAGGATCCGTACACCGGAGCCAAGATCTCTCTGTTCGAGGCCATGAAGAAGGGGCTCGTCGAGAAGGAGCAGGCCACCAAATTCCTGGACGTGCAGCTGGCGACCGGTGGCATCGTGGACCCCGTCAACAGCCACCGAGTCCCACTTCAGACGGCCTACAAGCAGGGGCTGTTCGACGCAGACACAAACCAGAAGCTGACGGATCCCAGCGAGGACTGCAAGCTGTTCATGGACCCCAGCACCCAGCAGCAGCTCACCTACAAACAGCTGCTGGACAGATGCAGCAAGGACCCAGAGACCGGCCTGCTCATGCTGCCAGTGACCGAAAAGGCTGCCCAGGGCGACAGGACCTACACAGACCTGGAGACCAGGGAGGTCTTCAGCAAGTCCAACGTCGACGTTCCTTTCGGGAAGTTCAAAGGGAAGACGGTCACCATCTGGGAGGTCATAAACTCTGAATACTTCACCGAGGAGCAGAGAAGGGAGCTCATCCGCCAGTACAAGACGGGGAAGATCACAGTGGAAAAGATCATCAAGATCGTCATCACCGTCGTGGAAGACAAGGAGAAGCAAAGCGGCAACGTTTTCAATGGCCTGCGGGCTCCCGTCTCCGCCAGCGAGCTGCTGGAGTCCAAGATCATCAACAAGGATCTGTTCAACAAGCTGAGCAACGGGCAGATCTCGGTGAAGGAGGTCTCCGAGATGGAGTCTGTAAAGAAGGCCCTGCAGGGGTCGCCCAGCATCGCCGGGCTCCTGAACGAAGCCACCAAGGAAAAGATGCCTTTCTACCAAGCCATGAAAAAGGAGCTGCTGTCTCCAGAGACGGCGCTGAATCTCCTCGAGGCTCAAGCGGCGACAGGGTTCATGATCGACCCGCTGAAAAACGAGCGGGTTCCCGTCGACGAGGCCGTCAAGTCAGGACTCGTCGGCCCAGAGCTGCACGAGCGGCTCCTGTCGGCCGAGAGAGCCGTCAGCGGCTACAGCGATCCCTACACTGGGAAAAAGGTGTCTCTTTTTGAAGCCATGGACAAAGGCCTTGTGAAAAGAGACCAAGGCCTGCGGCTGCTGGAGGCCCAGCTCGCCACCGGTGGAGTTATAGACCCCCTGAAAAGCTGCCGCATCCCACAGGAGGTGGCGTGCAAGCGCGGGTACTTTGACGAGGAACTCGGCAAGACCTTAAACAAAAACACAGATGAAACAAAAGTGTTTTACGATCCCAACTCGCAGGAGGATGCGACCTACGCACAGCTCATGAAAAAGTGCGTCAAAGACGGAGACACCGGGCTGCCATTGCTCCTCCTTTCAAAGAAGACCCCAAAACGTAAAGAGGAAAAACAGATTACAGAGGCCAAAACAAAAGAGGCTCTGAACCAGTCCACCATGGAGCTGGACTATGGACCCTTCAAAGGGAGAAAAGTCACAATTTGGGAGATCATACACTCAGAATACATCACTGAAGAACAAAGAATAGAGCTGATTCGGCAATACAGGACAGGGCAAGTCACCATCGAACGTTTGATAAAGATAGTGATCACAATGGTGGATGAAAAAGAGGACAAAGCAAAGGAAGAAGCCTGCTTTGAAGGCCTCAGGGCACCAGTCACAGCCAGCTCTTTGCTCGATTCCAACATCATTGACAAAGCGTTATTTGATCAGCTCCAGCAGGGTAAAAAGACCCCTAAGGAGGTCTGTCAAGATACAAAGGTCAGGAAGTACCTGCAGGGCACCGACCGCATTGACGGCGTCACCATGCGAGACTCAAATGAAAAGTTCAGCATATACCAAGCGATGAAAAACAACATCCTGCAGCATAAAACTGGACTTGCACTCCTGGAGGCTCAGGCCGGAACCGGCTTTATCACCGATCCTGTCAAAAACGAGAAATACTCTGTGGACGATGCCGTGAAGGTGGGAGTCGTCGGCCCCGAGCTGCACGAGAAGCTCCTGATGGCCGAGAAAGCAGTGACGGGATACAAAGACCCATACACGGGAGGCAGGATTTCTCTGTTCCAGGCCATGAAGAAGGAGCTGGTGCTGAGGGAGCATGCCATTCCTCTCCTGGAGGCCCAGTTTGCGACGGGAGGAATCATCGACCCCGTTAGCAGCCACCGTGTTCCCAACGACGTCGCCATTCAGCGTGGATTCCTAAGCAAACAGATGTCCAAATCCTTCAACGAGCCCTCTGGTGACGTCAAAGGTTTCACCGACCCCAACACCAATGAGGGGGTTACCTACAAACAGCTGCTGGGGAGCTGCAGCAGAGATCCCAACACCGGGCTGTGCTACTTGCCTCTGTCCAAGGTCGAAGCTCCTGCTGAGATATCCTATGAGTTCACAGAGGAGCAAGCCCAGAAGGATCTGTCCAACACTCAGATTGAGGTCCCGCACAAGAGCTTTGCAGGCAAGAGCATGAGCATCTGGGAGATCATGAACTCCAACATGCTTCCAGAGGAGGAGAGGCGCCGCCTCATGGAACAGTATCGCTTAGGTCAAATCTCAAAGGACCGAATGCTGATCATCATCATTGAAATAATTGAACATAGGGAGAGCCTCAAGTCAGAGCAGAGTATGTCCTGCGACGTCATCAGGAGGAGAGTCACTATTGAGGAGCTTTACAGTGCTCGAATCCTGGACCTGCACACATACAACCTCCTCAAACAGGAGAAGATGACCGTTAGTGAGGTGATGGAAATGCCATCAGTCAAGCAGTTCCTCTTCGGCACTGGCTGCATTGCTGGAATCATGTCGGACAGTCCTCCAAAGATCAGCATTTACCAGGCTATGAAGAACGGGAAGATAAAGCCAGAGGTGGCCTTGAGGCTCCTGGAGGCCCAGGCAGCAACCGGATTTATGATCGATCCAGTCAAAGACGAGCTCCTGACTGTCGATGAAGCTGTTCGCAAGGGTCTCGTGGGCCCCGAGCTCCACGACAAGCTTCTTTCTGCCGAACGAGCCGTCACAGGATACAAGGACCCCTACAGTGGGAAGGTGATCTCTCTCTTCCAGGCGATGAAAAAGGGCCTGATTCCTGAGGACTACGCTTTGAGGCTTCTGGAGGCCCAGAATGCCACAGGAGGGCTGATGGATCCCGAGTACTACTTCCACCTGCCCACAGATGTCGCCATGCAGCGCGGGTACATCAACAAGGAGACCCTCGATAGAATAACTGAGCCCACCGCAGATGTGCGTGGTTACACCGATCCGACCACCGAGGACAGCCAGTCCTACGCCCAGCTGCTGAAGAGATGCAGGGTGGACAAAGAGAGCGGCCTCCGGTTGCTTTCGCTGGCAGACCGAAGACTTCTCTTCAAGGGCCTCAGAAAACAAATCACGGTGGACGAGCTGCTTCGGTCGCAGATCATTGACCAAAAGACCTATAACGACCTCACCGAGGGGATCTTGTCCGTGGAGGAGGTCAGCAGGAGCGTGAAAAAGTACCTGGAGGGCACCAGCTGCATCGCCGGCGTGTATGTAGAATCCAGTAAAGACCGCCTTTCAATTTACCAAGCAATGAAGAGGAATATGATAAGACCAGGCACTGCGTTTGAGCTGCTGGAGGCTCAAGCCGCCACAGGTTATGTCATCGACCCCATTAAGAACCTGAAGCTGAACGTCTCAGAAGCAGTGAAAATGAGTGTTGTCGGCCCAGAGTTTAAAGACAAACTGCTCTCAGCTGAGCGAGCCGTGACAGGCTACAGGGACCCTTATTCGGGCAAGGTCATCTCTCTTTTCCAGGCCATGAAAAAGGGGCTCATTCTGAAAGACCATGGAATACGTCTGCTGGAGGCCCAGATCGCCACCGGTGGCATAATTGACCCAGAGGGGAGCCACCGACTCCCAGTGGAGACGGCCTATGAACGCGGCCTCTTCGACCAGGAGATGAACGAGATCCTCACAGACCCCTCGGATGACACAAAGGGCTTCTTCGACCCCAACACAGAGGAGAACCTCACCTACCTGCAGCTGATGGAGAGGTGCATGATGGACCCGGAGACCGGCCTGCGTCTGCTGCTGCTCAAGGAGAAGAAGCGCGAGAGAAAGACCTCCTCCAAGTCTTCGGTCCGCAAGCGGAGGGTTGTCATCGTCGACCCGGAGTCCGGCAAGGAGATGTCGGTGTACGAGGCCTACCAGAAAGGGCTGATTGACCATCAGACCTACCTGGAGCTCGCAGAACAGGAGTGCGAGTGGGAGGAGATCACAATCACCTCATCGGATGGGGTCGTGAAGTCCATGATCATTGACAGGAGGTCTGGACGGCAGTATGATATCGACGACGCGATCTCAAAGGGCCTAATCGACAAGTCCGCCCTGGATCAGTACCGAGCCGGGACCCTGTCCATCACAGAGTTTGCAGACATGCTGTCCGGGAACATGAGCGGAAACAGATCCCGGTCCTCCTCCTTCGGCTCCTCCTCCTCCTACCCCAGTCCAATACCGGCCATAAAGACCCCACCAACCACATGGAATGACCCAACAGAGGAAACGGGCCCTGTGGCCGGAATCCTGGACACCGAGACCCTGGAGAAGGTGTCTGTCACGGAGGCCATCCACAGGAACCTTGTGGACAACATAACTGGGCAGAGGCTGCTGGAGGCCCAGGCCTGCACGGGCGGTATCATCGACCCCAACACCGGGGAGAAGTTCTCCATCACAGACGCCATGAACAAAGGGCTGGTGGACAAAATAATGGTGGATCGGATCAGCCTGTCCCAGAAGGCGTACAACGGATTCGAGGATCCAAGAACCAAAACCAAAATGTCGGCGGCCCAGGCTCTGAAGAAGGGCTGGCTCTACTACGAGGCCGGCCAGCGGTTCCTGGAGGTCCAGTATCTCACCGGCGGCCTCATCGACCCAGAGTCCACTGGCAGGGTCTCCATAGATGAGGCTGTGAAGAAGGGCACCCTGGATGCACGCACAGCTCAGAAGCTGCGAGACGTCAGCGCCTATTCCAAGTACCTCACGTGCCCTAAAACCAAGCTCAAGATCTCCTACAAGGACGCCATGGAAAGGAGCATGATAGAGGAGGGAACCGGTCTGAGACTCCTGGAGGCCTCCTCCCAGTCCAGCAAAGGCCTTTACAGCCCCTACAGCATCAGCGGGTCCGGCTCAGCCACAGGATCGCGGTCCGGATCCAGGACGGGGTCCAGATCAGGCTCCAGGAGGGGCAGCTTCGATGCCACGGGGTCGGCGAGCTTCACCACCACCTTCTCCTCCTCGTCCTCCTACGGCTCGCCGAGCTACAGCCGGCGGTACTGAGCTTTAAAACCCACAGCGCTCACAAGATGCCTACTCCTGTGGAACGAAGCCGCCTTTATTCTGCTCTGCATGGAGTCGTTACAAAACAAAACTTTTAATATTTAATTTTCTACAAAACGAGTCGCCTTGTTTGTTGTATGTTTTGCATTAGTTCACGCCGCCTGGTCGGATCCCTGATCCTCTCCAGCATCCGTCTGTCTTTAGATTAACGTTCGACATTACAAGCATTTACTGACCTCAAACGCAGCATAATAGAGCACACAGCCACTCACAAACACAGCCGGATTGGATGTATAAACTAAAACTAATGTGTATATTTCTGAATGTGGGGGGAACGTAGCCACTCTGCAGAGCAGAATATGGAATCTAGCAAAGATGAATCACATTAATAAGAATGCCAAGCTTGGAGATGCCCTCTCTCCTGGACCGCACTGCCACTTATACTCTCCAAACACATGAATGCACTTTGTCTAGCCTGCAGTTTGAAGCACCAAAAAGTTTTTAAAAAGAAGCAGATTCTGGATGTAAAAGGACAGTTTCCAACACGCAAATCCCTGCTCTTCTGGACAGCTTGACAGGTAAACAGCGCTGGGTGTTTTTAAGGGTTTCCTGAGTAGTTTGAGGTCCTGTTTGGTGATTTTCTCTGTTTGTCGCCTGCAGCCTCCTGCCTGGATTTCCCACTGAGCTCCTCGCCATTGAAACCATCACAGGACTGAAAACAGCGGCTCCTCTGCTGCGTTTTCAGACTCTGGTAGCAGTGGACTGTTTAAAGGAGAAGGAGAGCTACAACTGTCTGATTGCTACCCATAATATCCAGGTTACTGTCCTAAAAAGATGGCCTTTTCATTCTGGCTCCAGGTATCAGAAGATCTCTGCCACAATGGACTGGAATATATGATTTTACCCATAAAATGACACGACATTACTCAGCTGTTATTTCCTTCAGACGTGACAGGCATTGAAATATAGAGCTCCTCTAAAAGCCATGATTGGACATTTCATTGCATCCAGTATTTGTGCGCCACTCGTTTTAAACTTCCTTTGTAAAGCGACAAGTTCGAGCTGCATTATTTTCGTACTCTATTTTTCTGCTTTGCATGATTTAAAAATGGAAAAACTTATATAGCTGTACCCACTAAAGGTTTTGGTATGTTCCAAGAGGTTTGAAGGATGGTGGATGTCAAGCCTAGTTTAAACTGGTGTATTTATAGCTAAAAGGGTGATGAGGAATTTTATTGTAACCCCTTACACTATGTAAATAAACACAAATTAAAAGCTTCCTCCTGTGTTTTCTGTATTTCTGATACACTAAACATTCAGAGCATTCAAATGCTATCAGATTTGCGCAGCAGAACATCATATTTTTTCAGATTGTTTGTTTCCTCAACAGAAAAGAGTTTTAGTGGCTGGATGTTCTCAGAAGCTCAATCGGCTGAAATTTGGGGAGAAAAACACAAGAAAACTGGGTTTGAAATCCTGAGCTGAAAATGGAGAAACACTAACACACAAAACTAACATTAAAGACTCAAAGATGCACAAAACCACTTCTGAAGACACATAAAATGACCAATAACAGGCTAAATTTGACTAGAAAACACACATTGTACACAAAAATGAAGGAAAAATACACTAATCAGACACAAAACTACCAGTAAATTAATAAATGGAGAAAAACAAAAAACCATCACAAAGGTGCCACAAAGACACACATAGCAAAAATGAAGAGACAGAAAGTGACTACAAAAAAAGTATGCCACTTCGGGGAAGATGCTGCGTCCAGGGACCATGGGACGCATCCCCTAAAACCTGCCTACAGAGAGATCGATCAGGTAGTTTTTATCATTATTATTCATTCATAAGTCTTCAGGCATCTCTGTTTCTAAGGCACCTGTCCGAACACATCAAACTTTAATTACCCCCTAAAATGTGTTTCTGTTGTAGTTCTAAATGTTTCAAAAGGAGTCATAAGGAGACAACTCTGCTAAATTCTTCCTTTAGTCTCTTAATCAAGATGTTGAAGCTGTTTTCTTTCCTTGTTTTCTTCTTTTTTAATCACATGGTGCGACATTTTCCTTCAGAGGTATCTAATGATTTTTAAAGCCATCTCTTAACCCGTGTTATCTGAGGTATGATCCACCTTCTCTGGAGCTGGACCAGATGGAGGGTTTGCAGACTTACGGCTTAAACTCCTTTTCAAACTTCTTCCACTACAGTCTCATCCATCTTATTTAAGGCCCTTTGAGCTATTGTCAGAGCAGCTTTTTGTGCTTTAGGACCATCTGAGGCTAAAACAAAACCCTACAACCTTGAACGCATCCTGGGCCTGAGCAGACTGAGGTGGAAGAAGCCTTTGTCCTCTTTGCCGTCTGAAACTAAAAAGAATGGAGTGCAAATCTAGATAAAAAGTTCTCTGGAAATCAGTTGGAGAGATCGAAGGAAAACCAGCTCCACCGATTCAACCTGGGCTGAGAAAAAGCCAGGGGGACCCTCCACTTTTGGGCCCCTATCTTCGGTTCAGGGGCACCTGGTGTTGCAGGGGTCTCCTGATGAGAAGAAGTCGTAGACGCTGACCAGGGGGAACATGGTCACCGCCCCCAGCAGGGAGCCCAGCTGCACCACCGCCCCGCACCACACGAGGGCGCTGTGGCCCTCGTCCCGCAGTATCACCCCGATGATGACCTTCACGTAGGACAGCGACAGGATGAAGACGATCCAGGCCAGCACCTGTGGATCGGAGGCTGTCAGAGCTCTGATTCCACCAGCAAAGCCGGAGTGCTGAGAGGTCCCTCACCATGATGGCGCCGCCGGAGGCCTCATTCACCAGCAGGGGGCAGGGACTCAGCACGGCCATGGCCATGATGTAGGCCCCCACGGCACTGCCCATCACTGTGAGGGCTCCCATGAACACCAGGGACCTTGGGGGGGAGGGGGGCTCTGTTTAGATTAAGACTTCACATCTGTAAAGGTTGTCCATTTCTTTTTCTTATCTTTCTTTAAAGGTATTAGTGTTAGTATTTTAAGTATTTTATTATCATTCTCTTTATTTATAAATTTGTCCTCATTTGGTGTAAAATGACCTCTGCAATGATCTGACTTCTCCTCATGAGGAAGAATTTCCTATCTGTATATACACAGAACGGGTGAGTCCACGGATATTTCCACGGCGATCCTTCCTTACATCTCTAGATTCCTTGATCTTTAGATACCTACAACTCTAGATCTCTACATCTCTAGATCTCTACATCCCTAGATTCTTACAACTCTAGATCCTTGAATTCCTTACATCTCTAGATCTCTATATCTCTAACATCTCTAGATCTCTAGATGTCTACATCTATACAACTCTAGATCTCTATCTCTCTATATCTCTAACATCTCTAGATCTCTAGATGTCTACATCCCTACATCTCTAGATCCCTACAACTCTAGATCTCTATCTCTCTATATCTCTACATTTCAATATCTCTAAAATATCTACATCTCTAGATGTCTATATCCCTACATCTCTAGATCTCTACATCCCTACATCTCTTAACCGACAGACCGACCAATCTCTAGATAGCCAGCGACATATGTAAGGGACTACTGAGCAGCTGGATAGTTAAGAAACCTTTAAAAACAGGAAAAATCTTCCATTTTCTTCACTCGAGCCAAATTCAAAGGCTTTTACCCCAGAAATTCAGCAGCTTTCTCATTACAATGAAGGCAGAGCTGTTTCTGTACTGGAATCAAGAAGCTTTGACCATCGACCTTCGTTCGTCCGAACTGACCTGATTGGGATGAACATGGCGATGAAGCAGGCCAGCGGATTGGACACGGCGGCCAGCGTGGCCGACAGGTGGTAGGCGCTGTTTCCATACGGCAGGCAGGAGTAGGACTGCACGGAGGGCAGCACCGTGTTGGTCAGCGCGTTCACCCAGGCCAGGACCCCGAAGATGTACAACACCTGTGTTAGAGATTTGTTGTTATTATCTCATAAAATGTGTCATGCCTCAGTTTGTTACAACATGGAATGTCTCAGGTCATGAACTTCTCACTTTTGTTAAATATATTTAATATCACTTTTATATTTTGGAATGTTTTGTGTAACGCACTCCCTGTGACCCCAAAACTTGCTGATTTAACTTCGCAATATGCAGAAGAACCTCTACCTATGATCGCCTAAACAAATTTTCCAACATCCGAAATGAATTTCGGTCAAATATGTGACTGGACACCCAAAGTAAATTTCCAACATGACGTAACAACCTGCATCCAGCTGTAGGAGCCGGAGCCGAAGCTACTTCTGGGCCTGGGGTTCTCGGGCCGGTAGGGGTCCATCATGGGCCTCTGCTCCGCCCACCTCCTCCTCCCCCCGCCGTCCTCCTTCACCCCGTTGGTGTACCGGCCGTTGGGGAGCTCCCGGGCCACCGCCGGGTGGTAGTTGAGCAGCAGGAACGCCAGCAGGCACACCAGCATCATGGCGCTGAGGAAGAAGAAGAACACCTCGACCGAGAAGTTGGCCGGCTGGTACTGGGCCTGGAGCAGGAAGTTCCCGTCTCCCAAGGAGGCGTTCAGGGCGCCATCGGGTGGTTGAGTGGCGTTGGCGCAGTGGAGCACGCCGACGCCCTGGACCAGGGCCACCAGGGCGGGCAGCAGGCCGCTCACGCCCTCCCCGACGAAGTATGTGGTCAGATACTGAGGCGGGAAGCGCATCATGAAGGGCAGGAATGTGACGGAGGAGGTGCAGTCCACGGCGGCCAGGAAGAAGGTCAGCACGAAGAGGGCCACGCTGCGCGGGACCCCCGCCACCGAGACCGCCTCCTTCCAGAAGAAGCCCAGCAGGAAGCTGGCCACCGCCCCCAGCCCGATGATCAGGTAGATGACGGCGGCCTCGTTGAGGGCGGACGGACGGAAGCGGTGGGCGAGGGTCACCAGGAGGGGCCCCACGTTGGCCATCTGGATGAGCGCGGACAGGTAGGAAGGCAGGAACCAGCCCTCGGGGACCTGGGGCACCATGAGGGGCAGCTCCACCCACAGACCGTTGATGGACACCCAGGAGCCCACGCCGAACAGGCAGGCCAGCAGGTGGGTGAGCAGGGACATGCTGGGGCACACACAGACACACAACGCACTGAGCAGGGACAGACACACAACGCACCTAGCAGTGACACAGCAACACAACGCACTGCACAGCAACACAGCAACACAATGCATTTGGCAGCAAGACAATGCACTGAGCAAGGACACAAAGCACTGAGCACCAACACACACAACACACTGAGCAGCAACGCAGACACACAATGCACGGAGTAGTAACACAGACACACAATGCACTGAGCAAGGACAAAACACACTGAGCAATAAAACAAAACACTGAGCAGCAACACAACACACTGAGGGGCAACAATGCAACACACTGAGCGGCAATAGTTTATTGTATTGCTGCTCAGTGTGTTGTGTTGCTGTGGCCCTGAGCAGCAATAAACACTCTGTTTTAACTTTGTGTTGGTTGAAATCTTGATCTTAATACCAATTAGAGTAAGAAAATAATTCATATTTTGAATCAAAGCAGCAAAGGAAATAAAACAATAAAAGCCAACGTCATAAAAAGGAAAGTTCCTCCTCAGACTTAATAACTTATCCCTCATTTCCACCGTCTCGGGTTAATGTTCACGCGAAGCTGCGTCTCCTTTCTCTGTTATTCGTTTCGCTTTGTGCTGATTAAAGATGCTCACGCGGAGAAAAACACGACCACCTTCTGCTCCCAGCTGAGAAAACACGGACCAGTGTGGAGTTCCTTTAGGGGGGGGGGGGGGAGGGGAATAAAACGGGCTTTCACAATAAAACCAGCTGGATAAAGTTGCGCTTTAAAAGTGACTTCAAAGCTTCATCTGCGCAGCACAACTCTCTCATGTTTGATTAAAGGTCCTGGCAGAAATTAGAAATCGTTTTGAAACAAATAAAGGCTGTTTTTCCCCCTTTTCGCGCAGAAATCGGACTCACCTGCTGAGTTTGACGCTCCGCAGAGGAAGGAGCCAAAGTCCTGCGCAGCGGACGGAGCGCGGGGATTAAAGCCCTGCACGGGACGGGACGGGACGGGTGGGGGGGCGGAGGGGGGGGTGGGGGTGTGTGACTCCACAGCCAACCGCGACACGCGTGTGCTCGCGTGCCGCCGGTTTTCGGGACCAGCGGCGGCTTCCTGCTCTCTGAGGCATCTTTCTGTCCGTTTCTCTGCGGGAATCTGCGCAGGAATCCGCAGAATTCCGTAATTCTTTGTAAGGAGATAAAAGTGAGCGTTTACACAGCTGAGCTGCACTCACACAACAAAAAGTCATTGTGTGGGAGGCTTTAATTTAATTAATGTCTAGAGTAGAAAACAGGCCTCTGTCCACTCAGGTCATAATTTCTAACCAGCACCAACAATGTGTTTCCTTAATATTTAATCCAGTAAAACAGCTACTGACACAACCTGCAAGCTTGATTTCCACCTAAAAAATATTCTAACAGAGTTAGAATGTTTACAGGAACACACAGAGTTCCTCTGTGTGTTCCTGTAATGTTAAAACTCTGCAGCCCAAATTATTTTTAACCCTAAAACTGAATTATTATAGTTGCCAACGCATTTTGTAATGTACTGAAACATGAAAAAAAGAACATTAAAGAACATCATTATTTCTGATTAATGAGTCAGATTGTCAGATCGCTTCTAGACCAGAGTTGGAGAGTCTGTAGAGCTCAATACCCAGAAAAACTGTTAAATTGAATATACTTTATTGATCTCCAGGGAGAAATTGAGAGAAAAACAAGCAGAGGAAGAATGGAAGCTGCTATCAGAGCAGAGAGATGAAGTTTAAGCTGATTCTGAGAGGAAAAGCAGAGAAAAACAAGGAAAAAATAAGCTTTTTTGGGGGAGTTTTACGATGAAATTATCCAGGAGCTCCAGCGTTTCATTCTGAGTAAAACAATCCACCAAACAGACATCAAACTACACCAGAAGTCTTTTGTTATAATTTATTTATTACATAGAAATGAGTTTTAAAAAACAAACAAAAAACAAAAACATTTTCACCATCCTGGTCTGTCTGAAATCAGCAATTCATTCCACAACACATACAAAAGCAGACCAAACCTGAAGGCGGCTTAAACATTGATTTATGTCTGTAAACGTCACAAAACCAGACTTTTAAAAAGGCATGAAAACAGATCAGAGATCTACAAGCTGAGTCCACTGGAGTCTTAAGGCAAAAAGATGTTTTAAGGCGGTCCAGATACAGCTTTTTTAGCACAAAACTGAGCAGGACGCAGTGGTTTTCCTGTTTGGGAGCAGCTGGGAACACAAACAGGGACAGATTCTCATTTCAAATCTTAGCTGCTGAATTACGCAGCTGCTGGGGGACTTTTCTGAGGACAGAGGGACGATTTCCCCCCCAAAAGAACAATTAAAAGACCCATTTAAATGTTTGGTTTGGAGTCAAAAAGAAAAAGTCAAAGTAGGAATGGACTGAGTCGGCACAGCTGTGTGGGAAGGTGCCGCAATGCCCCAAAAACAGCCCAAAACAGGAAGTTTAAGAGGCCGGGAAATAAAACTACACACATTGGTCGTCATTAGAAAACAAAACTTGGGATTTCAAAGAAGATTGAATTCATTCTGAAATGCTTAAAACAGAGACATTGGCTCCAAACATGGAAACTCACATTGATTTGGGTCTTTAAAAAAAATCAGGAAATATTCAAAATCATTTTACAACATCTGGCAGAGTTTTCGTTTAAAAGTGATTCAGTTTGAATCTCTGACCAGAGGCTGAAAAAACAGTTATATTTTAGGCCTTTTAAGCCAAACTCACATTTAAATTCAATCTTTTTTCTAATTATCCAACACGTTCATTCCCTCCAGTTACCAAATGTCCTAATCTATGAGTTTTTTTAAATTAGATTTTTAATAAATAACCTAATTTACACCCTTTATTAGTCGTCTTTTGGCACTTTTCTTCTTTTCCAGCCAGCATTGCACGACAACACAAACCTGATTTGTTAGAAAAGGCCAAAAAATAGGCGGCGCTTTGATCCGAGGAGCATTTCTCCATCATGAGGCGTTCAACAGGCCTCGTTTAACCAGCAAATCAAACAGGCAGAGACTGTTTTTAGTCTCCTACTGCAGCTTTCAGAGCTTCCCCGATTCAGACTGAATGGATCCCGATTCAGACCAATTGCCAATTCAGACTGAATGGATCCCTATTGGATCCCGATTCACAGCGAATGGATCCCAATTCAGACAGAATGGACCCCTGGTAGGATACTGATTCAGAGCAAATGGATCCCTATTGGATCCTGATTCAGAGTGAATGGATCCCTATTGGGTCCCAATTCAGAGTGAATGCCGACTAGATCCCGATCCACACCAATTGGATCCCGATTCAGACCGAGTAGGTCCAGACAGAACTGCTGATTCTGTGTGTTAGTGAACCTTAGGCAGAGACCTGAGCAGCTACAGACCCATAAAAACGTCTGTGGAGTGAAAACCGGCCTCAGGACGTCGGAGCAGGAGATTAACTGGATGAACGCACGGAGGAAGGAGTGAACTTTACCCTGAACTTCACCCTGTGCAGGCTGCCGTTACTCATTAAGCAGCATTCTCCGCCCGGAGAATGAACGCCTCCCACTACCTTGAGCCTGAACGCCTCCTCCCACATGGAGCCTGAAAGCCTCCTCCCACCTCCTTGATCCCTACCACTACCTGGAGCCTGAACGCCTCCCGCCTTGAACTTGAACGCCTCCCACTACCTGGAGCCTGAACGCCTCCCACCTCCTTGATCCCTACCACTACCTGGAGCCTGAACGCCTCCCGCCTTGAACTTGAATGCCTCCCACTACCTGGAGCCTGAACATCTCCCACCTTGATCCTGAACGCCTCCCACTACCTGGAGCCTGACTGCCTGGAGCCAGAACGCCTCCCACCACCAGGAGCCTGAACGCCTCCCACCACCCGGAGCCTGAACAGGGGCCCAACCAGAGGGGCGGGGCTGCTGCTAGTGGCTGCAGCTGTCCACGCACTCCTGGGCCCTGACGAACACTTGGTAGACGTTGACCAGGGGGAACATGGCCAGCGCGCCCAGCAGGGAGCCGGCCTGGATGGAGATGCCGCACCACAGCAGGGCGGCGTGCCCGGCCTCGTGCAGCAGCGTCCCGATCACCACCTTCAGGTAGGAGAAGAGGCCGGTGAAGCAGATCCAGGAGACCACCTGCAGGGGGCGCCAGAGAGCAGAAATGAGTCAGCCTGCACAGCACAAACTGCAACCTGCTCTGATGAGAAAACCAGCTCCTTTTTACTGGTTGTTTCATTTAAACCCCAATCCAGCTTCACTTAAACCATAAAACAAACAAACCAGCAAATGGTAGAAATGCACACCTGACAGAAATAAGAAAACAGGAAAAAAAACAGCTACATAATCCCAGAAAAACAACAAGCTCTTTAAATTTTTTAATAAGATTTTTAAAAAATGTCCATTCTGAATGTGTCTGAATTTGTTTTACAGAATAGACAAAGCTGACTGACTTGACTAATATATTTGATAGTTCATACTTCTGCTCTTTTTCTTCTTATATTAAGCTTTACTGCTTTTTCTAATTTACAGAACAAAGAGTACAACATTTCCATTCTGAATATGTCTGATTTCTTCTTACATAATGGATAATAAAGCTGAATTTGACTTTGAAATAGTGTATAACTTCTACTTAGACTCTTCTTATATTAAGACTTTTATTTCTACTTGACAGTATCCTGTCCACTCACCACTAGCGCCACGCCGGCCGAGCTGCCCAGCAGCGGCGGGCAGGGGCTGAGCGCCGCCAGCGCCATCAGGTAGGCCGCAAAGACGCCAGCAGCCACAGACAGGAGGCCCAGACCCAGCGAGGACCTGCAGGACAAAGTTTCACCAGAATTTACCAGAAAGCCACAGGCAAGGATTAAAATTGAAAAACATTAAATAAAATCTGACTATTTCCCCGAATGCATTTCGCGGCAACTGACAGTGGGAATGCTGCTAAAAGCTGTTTTAATTCTTGCCTTAGTACTGTCAATACGTCACTTTTTGAGTTTTAAAATTGTTTTGATGCGAAAAAGTTGCTATTTAGATCTTTAATATGCGATTAGATTTTAATATTAGATTAGTTTATTCAAATGACGCCTGTTTATAAATTTTTTCAGATGTTTTCATGGATTAAATTATAAAGTATATATATTTACACATACATACGCACAGACTCACACACATATATATATATATATATATATATATACACACATTAGGCTTGTCCCGATCCGATATTTGGATCGGATCGGCCGCTGATATTTGCAAAAAACTGCGTATCGGCCGGCATGAAAAAATGCCGATCCAGACTCCCAATCCAGTTTTTTTTTTTTTTAAAGTCTGATCCCACACGAGCATCAGCATCTCCTAACCCACAGATCTGTGTCCTAACCATTAAGTTGTTATCAGAGTAAATCCCTGTTCAACATGAGTCTAAAAACTAAGTAAGTAGGCTAGATAACTTTAATACATATACCGATAGGCCGGTATCGGATCAGAAGTGAAAAAAGCTGGATCGGGTCATCCCTAAATTTATATATACACACACATATAGACACACACACACACAGGTATGTGGCGCCCTTCCCACCTCAGCACCACAAACATGGCCAGGAAGCAGGCCAGCGGGTTGGCGATGTTGCCCAGCACCACCGAGAGGTGAAAGGTCATGGAGCTGTAGGGCAGGCAGACGAAGCTCTGCACCGAGGGCAGCACGCCGTTGGTCAGGCCGTTGGAGACGGCGAGCAGCAGCAGCAGGTAAATGTTCCTTCCCGTCCAGAAGGCGGGCGCCGGCGGGCTGTCCTCCGGCGCCGGCGTGCTCTCCTCCGGCGCCGGCGGCGTCCCGCCGTTGTACAGCCGGTGCGTCTCCTCACCGTCTTTAGCCGCCGCCGCTGCTGCCGTTTCCTCGCCGCTGGGCTCTGGCTCCCGCCGCTCGGCGTCCGGCGCCCTGCGCGTCAGCGCCAGGAAGCTCAGCGCGGACACGGTCAGCATCACAAACAGGAACCAAAAGAAGTTCTGGGCGGGGAAGCTCTCGGCGAGGCGCACGGGGCTCTCGGTGCCGTTCACGCTGCGGCACTCCACCTTCCCCACGCCCTGGCCGAGCGCCACCACGCAGGGGAACAGGGCGCTCAGGCCCTGGCCCACGAAGAAGGTGCGGATGTACTGGGGCGGGTAGCGGAACATGAAGGGCAGGAAGGTGACGTTGGAGGTGCAGCAGACCAGCGCCAGCACGAAGCTCAGCAGCAGGAAGGCCAGCGAGCGCGGCTGCCCACCCACCGTCACCAGCTGGGACCAGGAGAGCGCCAGGCAGGCCGAGGCCACCACCGCCAGCGCCTGGATGCAGTGGATGAGCAGGCGCTCGTTCAGCCGGCCCGGGGCGCAGTGGTGCGTCAGGGTCACCGCGATGGGACCCAGGTTCCCCAGCGCGATGAGCACCGAGAGGTAGGCGGGCAGATTCCAGCCTGACGACACAGAAAAACCACAAACCAGGAGGGAAACGGTGAGGTTAGCAATCAGGACTGAACGCTGACGCATCAAAGTGAGCTAAAAACACACAGAAAACAACAATCCATTAGACAGTAAATGCTCCTTTGACCCCCCTGTTTTTTTGTTTCTTTAATTGTGTCTTAAGACATGAAACCTCAGAAATAAAATTAAGAAAACTGCACTTATTTTCTTAAAAGACGGCAGCAGAGATGATCAAAATGTTTTGCCTTGTTTCCCTTTATCATCACATTCCCTGATATTTAAAGCCTTAAATTTGCTTTAAGCGACACAAACAGTGAGACATGTGATCTTAATAATCTCATGCTGTCATCAAACGATTTCACGGCCTTTTCAGAAACAGATGATTGTTTTTTTCCTCCTTGAAATGTTAAACCTCAGAGATCTGTGCTTTTTTTAAATGATGCAAAAAGAAAAAAAGGGGAGGAGGTAAGTAATTATTATGGGGTTGTATAAGACGTCGTTTTCTGTAAGTTTTCAGCTCTAATAATTAATAAAAACTGGAATTACTGGGACATTTGTGAGCAGTTTTGGCAGGAACGGTCGCGAAAAAATGACGTAACAGCTGAATTTACTATTATCTTTTAGCCAGTTGGGATGTTCATCAGTTGGCGAATAGTTCTTTTTCCTTTCTTTTCTTAAATTAGGTTAAGTCATTTGTTTGATCCGCTTTTCAAACGCTAAATAAAATTAAAATAAAATCACGCGGAAAGCACCAGGCCGGGGCAGCGTGTGCCGTCCCCCGGAGATGGACACTGACCTTCGGGCAGCACGTCGACAACCACCGGCAGCTCGACCCAGAGGCTGTTGACGGAGATCCAGGAGCCCATGGCGAACAGAGCCATCAGCCCGTGGGTCACCGCGGCGCTGCTCCACCAGCTGCCCGGCATGGCGGCGCTCGGTCGGGCTGAGAGAACCACGAAACGCCCGGACTAGGACCGACTTTCCTTTGAGCGGAGCGCCGGAGCTCCGCTGAGCCAAACGCCGCTTTAACCTGCGCCGGAGGACAATTACGCAAAGCTTCCCGCCCCTCCGTATGCATTCAGGGACCCTCGTAACTTCCACTATCGCTTTTAGAAACTTTCAAATTGTAAATGTAGCAGCATCTGTTCATCAGCGAGGTTAATGTTTATATTATTTTCATAGCTTAGTGTTCTTAAAGGCATAACTCTATATAGCTTGCTATCTTTAGATTATATTCTTCTTTTAAAAATTGCAGTTAGCATTCTGGTTATGGTCATGTACCTTTACATGAATTCATTCAAGCATTTTAAGTAATCCTGTAATATATCTAAGATTAAAAAATCTGACATCATCATTGTATTCACGTATTAGCTGTTCGAATAAATAAATAACCGCGTTTTTCAGCTAACGTTTGTAAATCCTGCATTCTGGTGACAGTGAAGGCGTCGCCAGCTGAAGGCCGTTGATAACGAGCTGCCGTTTAAAGTCTGAGCTGGGTTGTTTTACTCCCTAGTTGTCTATCTGTTGGAAAGGTTATGAAAAAAAAAAATCTAGGTCAAAGTGCAGGAATGCTGGTGGGGAATGGGAACACTGGGAAGACTAATTATCCACCGATGTGGATCCCACTCACTTTGGTTCTTTACCAAGGAGGTAGTAACAGTTTTCTGTAAAGATGCTTTGAATAAATCAGTGTGTTTAAAGCTTTTAATGATAAAACTGTGAAAAGCTGTTGATACTTTCTTTATACTTTCTTTATACCAGACATTCTTTAACCTCTTTAAAGTGTGGCTTAGCAGCAGCTTTCTGCATCTTTGTCTGCTTCTTCTCTCGTTTTCAGTCCTTGTAGCTGAGCATTTTCAGAGGAATGTGTTTTTTCTTTGTTCAGCATCTGAACTTTGAGTCATTCAGGCAGAAAAAAGGCCCGTAACTCAAGGGATGAGCCAGCGCTGTGTCCAATCAGCAGTTTAGAGTAGATCTTTAGGCTCTTTGTCAGCAGCAGCCTGTCACAGAGACACATCATTTGTTCCATTTCTGTAGCTGATGGAGGGAAAAGGCCAAAGAAAACACAGTCTGACAGTCAGGAAACAGGATTTCTGAGGATTCCCAAAGAGCTGCTGGCTGAAAACTGGACTCACTGGTGAGCAGAGAGTCCTTAAAACATCTGAGGAAACTGGACCAGTGGACGACAGAAGAAGAAGAGCTGGGCCTAAAAAACTCTCTAATCGAGCAGATAAAGAGGATCTGAAAGTGACGTCCTTCAGAAAGAGGAACAAATCCAAAGGAAAGCCAACCCCCAAAGAATAGCTTTGTGGTGTCCTACACAAGCCTTCATAATTCAAACTTTAAACACCCATTTCCCTGTTTTTTGGAGTTAAAGAAACACAGAACTATACATCCAGATTGATCAATCTTTATCAGGCATTCTTATACAGTGAAAACAACTGTGTGATCTGATTAAGCCGCCTGCTTTCCCTTTTCCTTCATCCACGGTAACAGCATGATTATGAGGTCATTATTACATCATAATAATGATATCATTACCTTTGATAAAACCACAATGATTATGCAAAAAAAACAAAAATGAACGAGCGGCTCGTTTATCAGTGAGCAGGAGGAAGAAATCAACCATTGCAGAGACTAAAATGGAGTTTATTAAAAAATAAAACAGTACATTAAAAGCCATAATTCAGACATATTTAAAAAACAGAAGTTAGTTGAGCTGCATCAGGAAGGCCGGCTCTGTCCTGGGGGTCCAGCTGGACTCTGTGTGGGTGTCTGAGAGCAGGATGCTGTGAAAACTGCACTGTTTGAAGTACAGAGCCCCCCCCCCTGCCCCCAGCTGCTGACCTCCAGCTGAAGCAGACTCATTACCTACCTCTGGAACAGTCTGGATCAGGGGTGTCCAGCTCCAGTCCTCTCTGGGCTGCTGTCCTGCAGGTTTTACAGGTTGTTCCTGTTTCAACACACCTGATTCACACCAAAGTGCCAGCAGGAGGGTGAAAAGCTCAACAATGTCCAGAAGAGGTCCAGTTTAATCAGATTAAGCGGTGCAGAAGCAGGAAAAAGTCTAAAACCTGCAAGATAGCGGCCCAAAGAGGCCTTGAATCTGACCCCCTGCTCTAGATACTGTGTCTTGAACACTACATCTGATAAAAAAACATTTCACTTTATCCCTTTTAATTTATCTCTATATTCCTTATCTGTTTTATTTTGAAAAGGCAGCTTGATTTTCTTGCACTGCTCACTACTTTAGTTCCATTTACTTATTTTCACCCTGTTTGGCAACCTCTTCCCCTCAGGGTCAACAAAGCGTTTTGAATTTTTTATTTGAGTTTAAAATCCTGCAGGCAGACCAGACATGGACCTCCTCCTGGGTTCGACTTTCTGTGCGAGGCCACCTAAGGGGGTCACGTTTTCGGGTCGGCGTCTGCTGGAGGCTCAGCCGCCGCCACCTCCGCCGCCGCCGCTGTTGCCGCCGCCCCTGTTGCCGCCGCTGCTGCTGCCGCCACCGCCTTGGCTGTGGACTTCTTGGGCGCCAGCACCAGGGAGTAGCCGGGTTTGACTCGGGGGAGCGCGAACTTCAGCTTGATGGCCATCTGGGAGCTGCTGAACAGCTCGCCGCTCAGGTGGGGGCTGGGGTTGCCCAGGACCATCTTCTGGTACAGGAGCTCGCAGCGGACGCCTTCCCGCTTCTCCCAGCGCGACTTCCCCTCCAGACGCAGCATCATCTTGTCCACGTCCTGCCTGGTCTTGCAGGGCCCCCCGTTGCGGGTCACCGTGGCAACGATGTAATCCCTGTCCATGATATCCTCCCGCTCCTCCCGACAGAC
This sequence comes from Menidia beryllina, assembly GCA_013363375.1. NCBI lineage: Eukaryota > Metazoa > Chordata > Actinopteri > Atheriniformes > Atherinopsidae > Menidia > Menidia beryllina. The sequence continues at coordinate 17,406 of JABUIW010044255.1, read as the reverse complement.
CCGCCTGGCCTTCTTCGTCTGGGGGCTCTTCCTCGCCGGCAGGCTGGACGTCTCGTCGGAGCTGCTGCCCGAAGAGTCGGAGGCGGACTCGTCCTCCTGGGAGCTGTCGGACAGTTTCTTCCCCGGGGAGCCGTCGGCCATCTTGTAGGGACTGGCGTGGCCGAAGGGGTACTCGGCCATCAGAACCGAGAAGGTGCAGCCCGCCAGCTTCTGGCTGGCGTCCCCGGACGGCGTCCCGGAGAAGGCTCCTCCCGGCAGGAAGTCCCCGAGGTGCTGCTGGGTGACGGCCGCTATGGCCTTGACGGCCCTCTTCAGACAGGCCCTGATCAGGTCCCTGTTGGTGTGCCACTGGCCGCAGTACTCAAACACCCCCTGGAAGCGCTGCTCCTGCAGGGGTGGCTGCTGGAAGACGTCGGTGGCGTCCTCGGGCTCCAGCAGCGTGGAGGGGTCTTTGGACCAGTCCAGGAACCTCTGGTAGAGGCCCAGCAGGCGCCGGCTGAACAGCGCGTACTCGCCGCCGCCGCTCAGCAGCTGCCAGTAGGGGCCCAGCACTTTGCAGTAGACCACGGCCAGCACGCACACGAAGCTCTGGATGGCGCCGTCGCCGGCGTCCGCCGCCACGCTCTCCAGCACGGCGTTGGGGCAGCCGTCGGCGGCCATCGACTGCAGGTCGGAGAGGAAGAGCCCCACCTCCCGGTGGTGGTGGGTGAGGCCGGCCGCCGCCTCGAAGTAGCCGGCCACGCGGTTGGAGCGGCTCGGCGCCAGCCGGGACGGGTTCCCCTTCTCCTGGCAGAACTCCAGCCAGTGGCGCCGAAAGCTCTGCCGCCCGGGCGCCCGCGGGCCCAGCAGCTCGCCCGCCATGAGCACGTAGCGCCGCGTCGCGCTCTCCTGCAGGCTGACGAAGCCCTGGAAGTGCGGTAGCCGGTCGCGGCCCAGCTTCTCCCCCCTCAGCCGGATGACCTCCTCCTCGAAGCCGGCCACCAGCCGCTCCAGCGCGTCGTGCACGTCCACCAGGAAGCCGGCGTTCTGGTGGAGGAACCGGACGGGCGGGAGCAGCTGGGCGCCGGCGTGCCGCGCGGCGCCCAGCTGCTGCTCGAAGGCCAGCATGGCCGGGTGCTCCCGGCAGGTCAGGGCGTACTGGTTGCGCAGCAGGTCGAGGGAAACTTTCCGGCAGGCCACCGTCTTCCCGCCATACACGCTGGACAGCTTCTGGACCGACAGCATGGCCATGTCCAGCAGGGTCAGAGGCTCCCCTCCGCCGGAGGGCCCCTCCATCTCCTCTTCCTCGCTGTCGGCGCCGCCCGACGCCGTTCTGGATTCCGCCTCCGGGCTCTCGCTCTCTCTCCCACAGCTGCCGGCGTCGTCCCTCCTCGCCCGTTTCCTCACAAAGAACTTGGGGGTCTTCTTCTTAACCAGCTCGAAGGGCGTCTGCAGCAGGGTTTCCATGGCCGTGTTCCTCCGGTGGCTCCTGGTTTCATAGTTTAGGAAATGCACCCTCAGCTTTTTTATCCGGCCCTTCAGGTGCTTGTAGGCTTTCTGGATGTCGCCCTTCTTGCAGAACTCTGGGTTGAAGTTCCTCAGCCAGGTTACTATGACGATGGGGGAGATTTTCTCCCTGTTGACGAAGTTGACGAGCTCGAGGATGAGCCCGTTTGTGACCTCGATGGACTGGGCCCGCTCCGAGAAGTCCCGGAGCTCCAGGAGGTGCTGCCGCTCCACGCCGATGCTGTCGCAAATGGGCCCCACGAAGTTGAAGTTGACCTGCGAGTCCAGGAAGCCGAGCCTGGCTGGACCCCGCAGGCTCAACGTCGTGGCCACGCCCCTTTCGATCAGGCGCCGGAAGTCGGCCGACTGATGAGCGGGAAAGATTTTCTTTAGCCAGCCTACAATGGCTAACCAAGGGAAGTTATTGTCCTCTCTTAGAAGTCCCACTTGAATCAAGACTCTGTTCCTGCAGGCCGACTGGTCCAGGTCCAAACCCTCGCCAGACTGGGGGCCGACGAAGTCCGACACAAGCTTCCAGAAGTACTCGTCTCCTGAAAGCAGGGAAGTTTGTCAGGGATCAGAGGATTTATGGCTGATTTTTGTCTCTCTGCTGGAGTCGGACTTACTCAGGTTAACTTCGGATACAACGGGTTTCCCATCGAGGGAAAAATCCTGACCTTCCTCCATTGTGCGCTGTTTACAAAAGACATAAATCAGGAAAAAACTTAAATATATAAATGACCCATAAACAAGGCAATATACTTGTGTATATGAATGCATCAGAAAAAATCTAATAAGTCCTTAATTTACAGATATAATTACATATCATTGTATAAAATTTCCCATTTATTTACATTATATGTTGCATAATCTAATTCCAGTTTTATTTTCTTCATTTTATCTTAATTTGACTATTAATCTTTTTCTTCTATTTGTAATTGCAATCGTATTTTCCTTCAGTTTCTTTCAGGGCATCGGATGAAGTGGAAAGTGGTCCGTTTAGTGTTATTTGGCGCCAGCTCGTGGTGGAATCATTCCACAGCTGCTTTTGTCTGAAGACGTTTCTCCTCTTATCCTAAAGGTTTCTTCAGGTTTAAACTACACGCTCATAAACTTTAAGCACACAAGGGAAAGTGCAAAGACCCAAAATCTGCCCTTTTTGGACTTTAGTGTTTTACAGGAAGTACGACTAAACTGTCAAAGCTCAGTGAAAAAAAATAACATCAATATTACAGCAAAGCTGCTCAAACCCATGTTTATCCCCGATAAAAACATCTGGAGCAACAACTCAGTCAGAGAAGAAGATACACTGCAATGCCATAAGAGATGGATTTTTTGAGAAACACTTCAGAACCCTCACAGAGGAGAAAAAGTTTAAAGATCCAAGAAGAAGAAGTCCAGCTGGCGAACGTAGTATTAGTATTCCCTCTCTGTTCCCATGACAATAAGTAAAGATACCAGAGAGACTTCTTAAAATCACAGGAATGTGCAGATTAACCAGATTTACTTTCAATAACTGGTCTAATGTTAAAAAACTACATAACTATCGTAAAACATACCATCTTAAACCAATAAACAGGTTTGGTTTCTTTTTTTGGGGCAAAAGTTGATGGTTTAGACTGTTTTATCTGGTAACTCTGCTTACTACTCATTCACAACAGTCCATTACACTCAAAATTCATTCATAAAACAGACAAAAAACCCAATGTCTCTTTGCATAAATCGCGGGGTTCGCAACCCATGGCTATAAAAGTGAACTTCAGCGATAAAAGTGCTGAATTTCTAACTGTTTGCCTCACCTCTTTATCCCTCTGTTTGTTAGCCGTGTTGCTGCTAACGCAGACCCTAAAAGCCTGAAATGCAGGACGCCGAACCGCATCAACAGCAAACAAGTCGTTTGGATGTCTGCTTTAGGGCATTTGTAATAGACGCTAAATGCAAAAGCGATTAAATTAAGTTCTTACTGAGTTATGTTTACAACATTTGAACCATTACCTATCCTGCAGATTCACAACACACGCTGGAGTGGAGCGGAAGCAAAGACGCTCAGGGATTGGTCAATTCTACGGAAGGCGGGGAAGACGGTAGCATTTCAACCAATCACGACAGAGCTGCGAAATGAATTGTGGGTCTTTCGCTCATTGTTTGAAGGTGCAGTTGAGTAAGATAGCAGCAGCCCAGGTAAAATAGCAGTGCATCTTTATCTGTTTAAGCATATATAAATAGCATTAAGCCTTCTGTTTTAGCTTAAATCGTTTTAATTTTATATTGACCAGCGACTTAGCTACGTTTGTTAGTTGTTGCAACGTCGCTTTTTTACGTAACCGTGCTAATGTTAAGGCTAAAACCAGGTAAATGACTTGGTTTGTGAATATAACTATATTGTAATGTTTTTAGACTATTTGAAGTTGTTGTTTTTTTCTTGGGTTTAATTAAAACGCCTGTGACTGTCTAAATGTGAAGACTTCCGGTTGTAAACAATCGATGATGCGCGCGCAACTCGACTTGGCTGTTTTTAGCCAGCTGTAAATGAGACACAAAATATTAAAGCAGAGGCTCAAACTATGAAGTTTTTATGGATTTACAGCATTGGCAACCCCACAACGATCATATAGCCAAGTACCTGAGGATTAATTGCTGATTAAAAACACAAAGAGGAAAATAATCATTTTCTTTCCCCCTCCAGTTTCTTTCCCTATTTCTTCCACCGGCCTATTTATTTCCTTTATTATCAAAGGTTTGCATTCCTCTCCTTCCCTTTGAGAAGCTGACCCCTGCTCGGGTCCCATCTATTACAACACTTAGATGTTTCTTTTTTGCATTTAGATATCCTAAATAATCATTATCCCTGGTCCTCCTGTCAGCCCTTTACCTCTGACTATGACAGATTGAAGACAAGTCTTCAATCAAGACCAGGTGTGGGCTAAGGGTAGTGGCTGGTATTTAGTGTTGGCCAGTCACAAAGAATCATCTGACTCTGGTCTTCTGTTGTTTTTTTTAACAATTTTTTTTATTGTTGTTAGAATAGATGTACAATGTCATTCAGGTTGTAATATTTTACAGTTGTTACAATTCATTGGTGACTGTGCGATGTAACAAGAATTACACAGCATTTTAACAATTTACATTTTATTATTTCTATAAACCACATCCAACCCCAACAATCCCTGTGCCGGTAAAGAAAAAAGAAATCAATCAATCAATCAATAAAATGAATTATTATAATAATAATAATAATAATAATAATAATCATTGAGAAAATATCATCCCAAAATAAAAGTACTTTACATTGAAGCTTGTTTACTAATGAGTGGGGAGAGTTGCGAGTTTTGACTCTGGTCTTCTTTCCAGATGCTGATGCATATGAGGCTGTCTCGCTGATGTTTGGCCATCTTGGGCTGAAGCCGATGGTGAGAACGAGATAGCAGCGATGATGGAGCTTCCTGAGGCGGAAGCTTCAGGCCAGAGCGCCAGAAAAGAGGAGGGTGCATCGGCAGCTCAGGAAGCAGACGGGCCGGAGCCAAAGCCGGAGAGGTCGTCCTTAAAAAGGGCCGCAGAAGGTGGACCCCAGTTACTGAATATCTTGCTTAGGACTCTTATACACTTCTACTATAGTATATCCATGTATTATCATTATTATTATGGGTTTTTGAACTCTAAAATATCCCTTTTTTGGAGTACAGAACTAGACATCCTGTTAGTCTTGTGTGACAGATTAGACCCAATTTTTTTTCCTGTTTGTCTGTTTTGCTCTGTTTTTCTGTGTGAGGCTAATTGCCTGTTAATTTGCGTTTAAGGCAATAAAGTTCAAGAAAGAAAAAAAAGGGCTGCAGAGGCCAAAGCAAGGAAAGCCAAAAAGGCCCGAGCGGCACGGCCGGCTCGGCCCGGCTACACCGTGCAGGAAGGGGAAGACATGCTGTTCGTCATCTCCAACGCCGCCTCCCAGTACGACGGCCTGGTTTGGGCTCCCAAGAAGAAGCAAAGCAGGAGGACGAAGCCGGGCAAAGAGAAGCTCAGAGCCAGTCAGACTAGGAGGAAGAAGAAAGTCTGTGCCAGGAAACCGCCAAAGCCAGCGAAGGAGGAGCCGGCCGGGGCAGCCCCTCCAGAGGACGCCTGTCCCAGATGGGGCCACAGTGTGCCAGAGGAGGTCCTGGTCAGCATCTTCCAGATGGTGGTCGTCCATGACGGCGCCGTGCCCTTTCTCTGCAGGTATCAGTGTTTTTATGGCCAAATGGGACATAAAATGGTGAAAAGTCAGACATGGTTTTGTTGTCAATTCTGTAATACAAACTCAGATATATTCAGAATGTACTCTTGTGCTCCAAACACAGTAAAAAAAAAAAAAGTCTTAAAACAATAACTTAATAAGTCTTGATATAAGAAAAAAATAGCAACCATAAGTAGAAACTATAAAATATATGCTATGATGTAAAAAACAAAGGGTAAAATGGTAAACTAAGTAAGAATAGCAGATTGCAGCAATGAAACAGAATGTTGTAACTGGTTAATAAATAGCTTATAGCTGGATAATAGCTTATAGCTGGTTATAAATTATAACAGGTAAATACCTATCTTATACCTGGTAAATAGCTTATAGCTGATTGATAACTTATATCTGGATAATATCTTATAGCTGGTTAATAACTTATACCTGGTTAATAGCTTATAGCTGGATAATTGCTTATAGCTGGTCATTAGCTTATAGCTGGTTAGAACTGTTCTCTGCTCTAGGTGCTCTCATCTGGATTCAGACAGATGTGCAGCCTGACTTTTCCCCCGTTGTGGTTCAGAGTGGGCCAGGTGTGCCGGCTGTGGAACGCGGCTGCCTCCAGTCCGGCCCTGTGGCGCAGGGTGACCTTAGGCCACTGCTGGATCGCACCAGGAAAGGACCAGCTGCCCAAAACCGAGAGGAAGGTGAAGGACACTGTCAGCTGGCTGGCAGAGAACAGGTCTGTGTCATTAGCCTTTTGGGCTACTAAGCTAACACCAGCCAGTGTTCTGGCTTTTTCATTTGAAGTGTCTTTTTGCTCTTTGGCTCCCTCTGCAGTCGAGGGATAAAACTGCACCTCCCTCTGAGAGAGGAGGGAATTTAAAGGGATTTGTTGTCATGTTTAAGGAGCCAAACATCACCACCACAGCCCCAGAAATGGTGGGGATTGTTGTATTTTAGCTCACTGGTTATCAAGGGAAGTTTCAGGGCTGAATGTGTGCTTAGCAAAAGTTATGGTACAAATAGAGTCGCTATGTTTTATTTTATTTTATTCATTTTTTTACAGACTTATAACATGAGGCAATTAAATATATTCTGGTCAAATGCTGTCTTTTAAAAACATTTTTTAAAGTATACCAACTAGAAACAATATGGGAAATTAAGAGGATAAACAAAACATCCCAAGAGAATGTCATAAAATCTGACTGTTGACTGTTTTCATCTGTTTTATAGATTCTCTCAGCTGCGAGACTTCTCCCTGTGCCACTGGAGGAAAAACATAGACTTCACATTGGAGGTAAAATTGGATCTTCAAAATAAATTCAAAGCAAAGACAAGCAGAAATAAGGCAGATTTTGTTTTTGTATGTATATTCTTCCTAATGAAAACATTAAATCTTCTAAAACCTAAGTATTTTTTTTGTATTTGCCTCATAGCGGAAATTTTCCACTTTTTAGAAAAACCCGCTTGTTTTCAGCCCAGTTTGTGCCCGTTTGTGTTTGTTTCAGACCGTTTCTCGATGCTGCCCCCAGCTGGCCTCCATCAAGCTGTCATTCTGCTCTGGGCTGACAACGAGGGCCTTCGACTGTCTGGGTCAGCACAGCCGCAGCCTGCACAGCATCGACCTGCAGCACTCAGAGGTACAAACGCACCTGGCCGGCTGTCTGTGAGCGGGAGCCATCTTTTTTAGCCTCCGAGGCCCTGCATCCTCACCAGGATGCCGCATTTCTGCCTCTCTGTACCATGATCCTTAATACTGTGGCCTCTTGGCCTCATAGCGGACGCTACCAGATACAAATATTTTAAATGTAAAATAAAATGATTTTACACATTTTAGACCAATCATGCCCTTATTGTGTAATTAAAATGTTCTAAATGAGTTATTTGGACTGTCAGAATCCCATTTCTGTGTAAACGTTTAAATACATAAATACACTTTTTAAATACAAATAAGTCCTACTGATCCCAGATATCTACGAAAAAGCAGAAACATAGACCAAATAAAAGCTTGGCTCTCAGGAGGTTAAAGGATTATTTTTTACTTTCTATGTTTCTTTGCAGCTTTTCTTCATTTTAGATGTTTTATTTTCCATTCTGTGGCTGCAAATAAAGCTAATCTGAGAACAGTTTCACTCACATCTGCACACTTTCTCTTTGCTCCTTAAAAGCTGAAGTTTTTGTGTTTTGTGGAAAAATAGACGAGCTGTTTTTCATGTTTTCAAACTGTCTTTTGCTGCAGTTTCAGGTTGAAGGACTCTTGGGGTATCTGGAGCAGTTTGGGGCCCAGATCAAACAAATCCTCTTCACTCATGGACAAAAGAATGACAGAGTCCTCACAGCTCTCAGCGTACGCCTGTTTCCTCTTTCCCATCACATCTTTAATATGTGAACTCTGACACCTCAAACATGGTCAGATATCTGCTTCTCACCCTTATTTAGTGCTTTCTTCTCACTAAAGTGGTGAAAGTATCTATATTTTAAGGCTTTATAAACCTTTCCCGCTCTCTTATGAACATTTCCTTTGCTCTTAAACTCTTTCTCAGCCCTAAGTCTGCCTCATTTAAACAAAATATGAAATTCTTGATATTTGCTGGCCTCCTGCCATAGCCATAGCCATCAGCCATAGCGTTGTATCGGAGTCCGAAAACTGTCTTCTGCACTCTACGCATTTTATTTACATTTAATATTCTCTTAATGTGTTTGAAACTTTTTTAGTTTTGGTTATTTATGCTGGAAAATTTTTATTTTACCTCAAAAATATTGATTATAGGGGAAAAAAGAGCCAATCCCACATCAGTCTGTGATGATTTGGGCATTTTTTTTCAAAGTTTAATGTGTGTTTTTTAATTATGACACACAGCACCTCTCCCCTCTGTCATGTTTTATTATTATTATTCAGTGTCTTGGGTCAGCCTTTTTTGCCAGGCCTCGCACACATTGTCTTGTTTTTCCTCCTCCAGAGGGGCTGCTGTCCTGATCTGGAGGTGCTGGAGGTCAACACTAAGCTGGACAGTCAGAACTGTGAACTTCCTGTTTTCATCCAGGCGCTGCAGAAGGCCTGCCCAAAACTCAAGGTAAAGTGGGTGTTTACTGGTTTATGCTCACATCTGGATCCGTTTGCTGCCTTAATGTCACATCTAGATCTGTTAGCTGCTTTAATGTCACATCTGGAACTGTTTGCTGCATTAATGTCACATCTGGATCTGTTTGCTGCTCTAATGTCACATCTGGAACACAGTGAATTGATCGTTTTGGGCTGATCTTGTTCTGTCTGGTGTTATCATTTCATTTTTGGAGCCAGTGAGTACGTTTTCCTCCTTTGTCCCATTTTAAAGGGACAGTCTGTGGAATAAGATGTTGGTGTTGTTTGAGTCCTGAAGCAGCTTCAGGAGGAAGTTCCCATTGTTTGTTTCCCTGTGGCCACTCAGGAGTTTCCTCTCCCTCCTCCCTCCAGACCTTCCGGATGCTGAACGTCAGACCTCTGCATAAGACGATGAGAAACTGCTGCGACCCGCCGTCGGGCTTCCCGCTGCTGGAGGAGCTCTGCATCGCCACCACGTCCTTCTCCTACATGACCGACAGAGACCTGATGGACATCCTGTTTGGCTCCAGCAGGCTGCGCGTGCTGGACCTCCGAGGCTGCTCCCGCATCACGCCAGCCGGACTGGCAGCGCTGCCATGTGCTGGTGGGCTCTAAAGGCTGAAAAGAGTTTGAAGAAAGGCTGAAAAACAGTTTTTAGAAGGGCTGAAAAGAGTTTGTAGAAAGGCTGGAAAACTGTTTTTAGAAGGGCTCAATAACAGTTTTTAGAAGGGCTGAAAAACAGTTTTTAGAAAGGCTGAATAACAGTATTTAGAAAAGTTGATAAACAGTTTTTAGAAAGGCTGAAAAATTGTTTTTGAAAGGTTGAAAAACAGTTTTTAGAAAAGGCTGAAAAACTTTTAGAATGCCTGAAAAAGTTTGTAGAAAAGCTGAATAACAGTTTGTAGAAAGCTTACTAATACTGATTAGATTATAAAGTTAACTGCAGAATAAATGTGGAATTGGATGCAGTGACACCAAAAAAGAGGGATGGATGGATGGATGGATGGAATGTAAGATAAATGGATCAATAGACGGATGAATGGATGGATTTAGACTCTGCCTCTGGTTCAGGGTTCAACACTGGAAATCAATTAAAACAAACAAACTAAAGATTTGAGATTTTGTTTTGAGCGTTCCTATTTGAACCTTCCTAGAGTGGATTATCAATTCTAAGTCTTTGCTGGTTCGGTCTTCCTTCCATTTAAGTCCTGATGGGATCAGAGGCCTGGTGAGCTCATGCTGGGTGTTTCTCTGGGTTTCCTCCCTCCCTTAGAGCTGGAGTGTCTGTTCTGGGGACAGTACTTCACCAGCTACATGGTGTCTTCGCTGCCCAAGACGGGGCTCCCCCTGGTCACTGAGAAATGGGGCCGCACGCTGCAGCAGCTGGACGTGGCCAACCAGCTGTTCACCGAGGAGGACCTGGGGCTCGCCGTCGGGCTCCTAGCGCCGGCGGCCGAGGCCGGAACGCTGCGCTCCCTGAACCTCAGCGGGACCAGGATCACAGCACAGGCCCTCAGGTAGCCACATCTGGGTCTGTTTGCTGTTCTGAGGCCACATCTGGGTCTGTTTGCTGTTGTGAGGCCACATCTGGGTCTGTCTGCTGTTCTGAGGCCACATCTGGGTCTGTTTGATGTTCTGAGGCCACATCTGGGTCTGTTTGATGTTCTGAGGCCACATCTGGGTCTGTCTGCTGTTCTGAGGACACATCTGCCTCTGTTTGCTGCTATAGTATCACATCTGGATCTGTTGTAAAATCACATCTGGATTTGTTTGCTGCTCTAGTGTCACATCTGGGTCTGTTTTCTGTTGTGAGGGAACATCTGGATCTGTTGTAAATTCACATCTGGATCCGTTTGCTGCTCTAGTACCACGTCTGGATCTGTTGTGAAATCACATCTGGATTTGTTTGCTGCTCTACTGTCACAACTGGGTCTGTTTGCTACTCTAATGTCACATCTGGATCTGTTTTCTGTTGTGAGGGAACATCTGGATCTGTTGTAAAATCACATCTGGATCCATTTTCTGCTCTAGCGTCACATCTGGATCTGTTGTAAAATCACATCTGGATCTGTTTGCTAGTATCACATCTAGTATCACATACCTAGTATCACATCTGGAACACAGTGAATTGATCATTTTGGGCTGATCTTGTTCTGCCTGGTGTTATCATTTCATTTTTGGAGCCAGTGGGGACGTTTTTCTCCTTTTTCACATTTTAAAGGGACATTCGCTGGACTAAGATGTGGGTGTTGTTTGAGTCCTGAAGCAGCTTCAGGAGGAAGTTCCCACTGTTTGTTTCCTTGTGGCCACTCAGGAGCTCTGTTTGTCTTTACAGGGGAGTCATTGGGCAGCAGACGGCCATGGAGTACCTCAACCTCTCATCCTGCCGCTACCTTCCAAGAGGAATGAAAAAGATTTACAGGCAACAAGAGGAAATCCGACAGCTGCTGGACAAACTGGAATAGATCTCTTATCTTCTTCTGGAAATCCAAACAGGGGAGGCTTCTTTGTTGTTTATACCTGGATTTTACCTCCTGTCTCTTTTATAAAGTTTTAGATATGATACAATTAATTTCATTTAGAACAGTTTAGGGACAGAATAAGTTCTGAAATTCAGCTACAACACTGCAATAAACCCCATTTAAAAATAGACTTTCTCTCTGAAACGGTCGTTTTCCAGATGTTTTTCTCAGTTTGCAGTATAATTGGGGTTTTTGGATCCTAAAATGCAAAACTTGAGGACATTTACTTTTATACATTTGAGTTATTTGTATACTTTTTTCATCTTATTTAAAAATAAAAGTGTCAGTTGTAAATTTGAGGCAGAAATAAAAGTTAAAAAACAACTCTGAGGTTGCCATTGTATTAAATGATCAAACTTAACCCTTTTAAACTTAGTGAATTTTTGCTTATGGCCCTGAAATGACTCCATACAGAAACGCTTTACACGGATACATTTTTTGTGATGTTTAATTGGTCTTTGAGAAGTGTTCCAGGTCATTTGAAACAAACACAGATTTATATTCGTAGCAGATCAAACAAAAGTATTTAAAGGGAGAAACATTTATACACTCCAGAACAAACAAATCCAGCACAGTAACTGAGTTTCCCTTTTTGTAGAGAGATTAATTGATAAAAATAGTCACATTTAACCCTGGAAATAAAACATTTTCACCATTTAATTTCAAACAAAACCTTAAACCAAAAGGAAACATATGACTTGGAATTGATTGATAATCTGTAATTAAATCAGAGTTGGAAGAACAAAACAAATCTTTTGTCCCCAGAGTAACAGAAGGCAGTGAAAACTGGAATGGATGTAGAAAATATATATGCTTTAAAATGTGCGGACTGAAAGTCCTCCGATAGAAACAGCGCTCCTTATTATTCACAGCAGAAAGACTTCATCCTTTAAACTCGTTTGGGCCAATGCTGGGTGGTAATGTGGAAACTTCTACAATTATTAAAAGGTTTACATCTAAGACAGGATACTGAATTAAAATGAAAATAAAAGATCTTAAAACTTAACACTTTCCCTACAAAACGTCAAATGCTGGATCGATTACTTTTACTGTGTAAAACTCATTTTTGTAAGGGGAGTAAACTGAGGCCAGTCTTGGGATCTGTTGTACACCTCTCAATGAGCTGGAGATAGGTGAGGTTCTC
>JABUIW010044254.1:4790-31484 GCA_013363375.1 Menidia beryllina | reverse complement strand
GCATTGTGGTCGTTCTGAAGCAGAAGGGCGGCGGCTTTGGTGTCGTCTTTCCGCGCAGCGATGTGCAGCGCCGGGAGTCGGACCTTTCCTTTGGTATCATTCTCCAGCAGAAGGGAAACCACCTGGTCGTGGCCCTGCTGCAACGCCACCGCCAGAGGAGTGAAACCGTCCTGTGGACCAGGAAAAAGCGGAAGAGGACATCAAAATCCAAGAAACAGAGGCTGGGACGGGCTTATGTGGAAGAGATGCTGTGATTTATTCCCCCAAGGGTCAAATTTGTGATGAGGTGCTCTCAGGGAATAAGTTAAAAGATCGACACCAACAGAACCTAAAATTTGTTTTCATCCTTTACGTCCAAGATCTCAAGGCATCTCTGTGGAGTCTAAAAGGAGAATGCTGGACTTTGCTTGTTTCAGGCATCTCAGGAGTAGCTTCTTTAAAAAAAAAAAAACCTTTTTGGAGACAACTTTAACAAACGTATTGTTGCTAATGTGCCACATGTGTCCGAAAGGGTCTGATCAAGGTTCTTAAACTTTTAGCAGTCTAGGAAATGTTAGTTCCAAAGACATTAGGTGCTGTTTGGTGTCTAGTTTGAGGACACATTTACAGGAAATTAGTGTCTGAGAAACACAAAATGAGACACAAGTAAAATGAGACTGATAAGACAATATATCAACACACAAGAGAGGAGCATAGACATCTGCAGGCAACAAAGGAAAATATGTCTCCCCAAATGAACTAAGACGCACAGTAAGGGCTGTCTGCATAGCACAATTTCACCGCGCACATCAAAGCAAAACCATCCCTCGGATACCCCGCACACTGGGGAGCATCGACACAAAATAAAAAAAGAACACACACACTCGCGATCTGATCCATGGGTATGTTTGCAAAACACCCACAGTCACACCCAGGGACTCACAAACTCCTCAAAATGCATAAATTTAGCCTTTTAAAGGATTTCAAAGGTGGTGAGCTGTCCCGACGCACAGTGCTTCTGTTTCATCTGCCTCATCAGGAATTCAACAAAAGACAAAAAAAACCCAAGTCTAATGTCCTAAAAATAATCTCGCAGACACAAAAAGAGCCATCAGAAATCTGGTTTTGGTCTTAATCTTAAAGCTTGAAAGCTTGCAGTGACAAAGCAGAATTGTGCTCCATATAAATAGCACCAAGAAGCTCCAACGAGCTCCTTATTACAGCATTTAGTTGACTAAAATGCTCATAAATAATGGGAATATGTTTAAAGTAATGCAATAATACACAGATGGCAAATCATACGTTGGTAAGATTACAAAAACATGTCCATTAAAAAGCTACATTTAGATAAAACGCTAAGATTAAGGTTTTCTGGGCTATTCTGCTTTCTGCTCTGTTTGAAATGGTTGAACATGAATTATTAAACACATAGAGATGCTTCCAACGTGGATATATATTTCCCCACATGAATAATTCACTCAGTCTCCACTGGAGGAGACCGCAGAGAGGAGGCAGAAAACCCACCAAAGTGCAGACAGATGCAGACAAAAGATGGGATGATGCAGGAGAGGGATTTAAAGCAGAGATGAGCTGTTTGCAAAATGTCAAAGAGAAAAAATAAAAAGAGAAAAATCCCAACAAAAAAACAAAAACCAAAGAGCAGAATCAGATTCCAGATGTCCGTGCAGTCCTTGTAAAAAACAGTTAAACTAATCTTATAGTTCGGTGGCATTTCTTTCATTAGGTTATCCTCCATCCAGCGGAGGGCTGCAGCCTCTATAAGCTGATGGGTTCGATTTTCTAACACATAAACAGACGTTTGACCTATAACTTGTGGGCTTGATTATTTACTACCAGGACCTGCTTGTACTACAGAGTGAAATATATTAAATTAGACCAAATCTGATTTTTATTATTGAGGGAGGCGGGTTTTTTCTCCCATGGCCATTCTCATTTAAACACAAATACAGTTGAATTGTTCTAAAAAATCTTGCGTCTCCTTTTTGTAGAACAGAGTAATCTTGACCAGCTGAATCCAGCTTTTTTTTTGTTTTGTTTTCTCCTATATGAGCCACAGGTGACAGGCGCCTGTTTACCGTCTCCGACAAAGATACCTTTTGCTCATAATGCTGCGGGGTGATTACAGGGAGGCTAAATGAGGCCTGGGCCGAAGGGTAGCCATTAGGAGCTGCAAACAGCCATTAGCGCTGTTTATGTCTGCGCACGCTTGTGTCTTTACCTCTGTGGCGATGCTCTGGCTGGAGCCGTGGTCCAGTAAGAACTGCACCACCTCCATGTGGTTCTCCTGCGCCGCCATGTAGAGAGGAGTGAAGCCATTCTGGAGAGAGAAAGAGGCCGAATGGTCAATAGGGCGACCTCTAAGGAAACATTTGACGTGACGTTAGCGTCTGAGGCTAAACAACTTCAGAGTCGACACCTCTCTACTCTGACTACAATCCTTTTTGAGAAAAAAGAGGACCTTTTCAGGAAACTAAACGGAACCGAGCATTGAGAGGCACACAGATTCACTTCTGAAGCTACATTTTCCTGCACAGAAACACAACATGGAGATCCGTCTAGTCTCGGCCTCTGATCGCATTTCCTCGTTGGAGGCTGAGAATCAATAACTGCAGCAAGGCCAGCCTGGATTTAAAGACTCTTGCATTAATGTGATAAAGTACCCTCCACCCTTTATTACCCTGTATGTTGCATAAAGTCCAACGTTTAATCACCCACACCCACTTAGAAAGAGCGGCGCTTTGAGAGCCGGAGCCGCGGCGGGCGCCTCTCATCCTGCGCATACCGTCACCTCCACACAGGCCCCACACCTGATAGAGGGCCAGATAACAGCTGACCTGGAGCTGAGGGCCAGGAGCACCGCCCGTTTGACAGAAAGTGTGCAGGAGAACTCCCATCATCTCCATAACAACAGAGCCATAGAATAATGACATCAGTCAAAAAAACTCCTGCACTTCCTTTTTTATCCTTTTTAAGCACTTGACGTCAACTCTATCATAAAATGCTTCATCTTTTAAAGACAAAGCTCCACCTTGTGTGACTGAAATTAAAACAGATTGATAAATTGATGAAAGGAAAACGTATAATAACGCACTAATGAGTTAACAGAGTGCTGTCGTTTAAGAGTCCAAATGTTGTATTTTCCAACGCTGCCATTTTTTGACAAAAACAGCTGGAAATATTTATTCATTTGTACGCTTATTCTTTCATTTTTTCAAACGTTCTCCTTCTCAAAAGTGGGACATCTAAAACAATGAAATAATCCAATAATCCCACATGTTAATAGCTCTATAGTGACATGGAACGAAGCAATTAAACGTCTTTCCTCTCGTTATTTCTCATGGAACCACCTCCGACTGGCTCAGTGATGATAGTGGGTTGTTTTATTCATATGAGGAAAATATGAGCCGTGTGTATTATTAATGTTATTCTAATACCGTTTTAGAAATAGAGAAACTGCTCCCGTGATGAGGGTTGTTGAGAAAGTTTTTTTTCCTCAAACAAACTTCATGTTGAAATGATTTTCTGTATTATCTCTAACAACAGCCAAGCCTCCTGTGACAACATCACATTGGACAAAATATCAAAATACAATTTCTAATGGAATATTGATTAAAAATGTGCTAAAGCAGCAGGCTCATATTCCTCCTCTTTTCCCAAAAGTCCTCAAACCTTTTTTTAACCTTCTAGTATTGTCTTTCGTCATAATGTAAATGTATTTTTGAGAAGCCAATGTGGTTCCTTTAGACTATTTGACTATTTGGGAATAATGGAGATTTTATGGGTGGATATTTCAGATGTCATTTTAAGTCAAACAGGATTAAAAAGAACTACTACTACTACTCAAGTCTAGTACTAAGAAATCGATCTAAAGAGGTACAAGCTTAGTTTCTTAATGAAACACCAACATATATATCGAATAACAGGAACTAGCAGCTCTCGGGTGGTTGTGACGCTCCGCCCGTCGATCAGCAGAAACCAAAGTCATAATTCTATTTTGCCATCAAATTTCCATTTCCAAATGATGTTTTCGGGTTGGGTGGTTACACTGATGGAGGAGCTCGTTTTGGCTGCGTGGGATCAATCAACCTGATTGCTATAAACACACAAACACTCCCACAAAGCGCTGCAGGATGGCCACATTGCCTCTGAGACAGGAGGGGGGGGGGCATTAATGGGAGAAAGAGTTCTCCCCCCAAACATCATTCATTTAAAAGTGAAACAGTCGAGCGGGCTCATTTGCATCAGCGTTTACGTTTTGACTGTGGATGTAAGGAGGGTTGATCAGTGGCCACACGTTGTGTGAATTGTGTGAATAGTGGCTGAGGATGTGCGTTTGTATGATTCTGATTATTGTTTTTTTTCCCTATCGACCCCACATGCTTTTTTTTTTTCTTTTACAAACGAGGCCGCAGTTACTCTGAGACGCCGGCGTATTTTTCTCCCTCCCAGCGGCTCCTGCCAAGGCTTTGACATTGACATCATTACGGTTGCCGTGGCGACGGCCCGCTCTGTGTGTGTGTGTGAGAGCGTGTGCTGATTACTGAACGTGGGCTGGGCTGCTCTGCAGAGCTGCTGACACAGCACAAACGCACACGCAGCAGTTGCGATCGCGTCCGTCTGCGCGGACACGCACACACACACACTCAGATGTGGGTCCACGAGGTGTGCGTGTGCGTTTTACCTGCGATTGTGCGTTGACGTTTGCGCCGTTTGTGACCAGCTCCTTCACCACATCCGTCTGCCCGGCGAGGGAGGCTATGTGGAGGGCAGTGTTTCCCTTCTGTTTCATAGGAAAAGACAGAGAAGGGTTCAAATGTTGAGGATTTGCTGGCTCCAGTCTGTAAACACTCATGGCAGCACACAGAGAAAAGGTTGAACTGCAGAGGCTCTGACTTCACCCCAAAGGGAGCGCCTCTCACTAACCATACAGCAGCAGCTCAGTCTGCCAAGGATATCATTACAGCTGCAGACAAATGAATCTGCAAATTTCTATTAAAAAAAAAAAAAACCGAGAGAAAAGAGTCACCCATCTGCTCGAATCGACTAACCGGCTACAATCTGACAGCTTTGTCAAAATAAACCAGACTAATTGTGTTATTTTTCATTCTTTTATTTCTCATAGTGCCTGCCTGATTTCTTGCTGACTAAGCAGTCTTTTGCAGTACTGACGATGCACACGCTGATACCACAATAACGAAGATATATTCCATCCTTACAGTTTCTATTACCATCTGATTTGCATAGAACATATGTGATATTTTTCATTGTTTAGAGCAAATTAGAAGCAAATAGCTAAATGCTGCCCAACAAAAATGTTACTATAAAATGACTTATTTCTTCCACTTTATTTCTATTGTTGCTGATATCGTGATCTGTATCTGTCAGCAAATAAAAGACCTGTTCATTTGCACTTTTTTTCTGGTGTTTTCATGGTCATTTCGACCTCAGTGGAGCTGGAAGAAGAATTAATCACTGAGGTGCCTCTCAGTTTACCACATGAGCAGGTTTTTCTGAATAGAAGATAAACTATCGCGTGATGCATCTGCAGTCCAACAAGACCTGGGTGCTTTTCCTCCTGATGGATGAGTTCACTGTGAGCCATCACAACACTATTAACTCATATCAGGATTTAAAGCCGCCACCTCACCGAGCACTGCTCACGTGGTGAAAAACTGTCATGTACACCAGACTTTTACAACATGGGTACTCATCCTCTCCACCAGCCATTCGTCTCCTCAATCCCCGTTCAAGCAATGTGACTTTGGGAAGGTGCTGACTCAGCCCTCTGTGAATTCATGGTCTGCCTGTGTGTGCACACACCTTAGTAGCTGCGTCCACATTGGCGCCCTGCTTGATGAGCTCAGCCACCACTTCCACATGGCCCTCCTTTGAGGCCAGATGGAGAGCATTCAGGCCATTCTGGAAATTGAAAAAGGAATTTCAATATCAGAAAAAGAAAATACAACTTTGTTAGTTGGTTTTGTAAAAAAGGTTTGACGTTATCTAAAATATACAGAATATACACTTCATTCAGTACAGTTTACATAATTTACATAAGGATGGATTTATCTAAATACTGTATATTTATATTTATTTATGAGTTATGAGTCTTTGTTATAGTTTTCATCAATTCAGTGCTTCATTATGTTTTTCCATTACTTTAGACATATCAGTTTTCAGAAGTACTTTATCAAGATGAAAAATAAGTCAACTAATAAACCATTTTACCATTTGTTTTAATAGATCAGGTGGTATTTAGAGCGTTTAACAACCTGAAAAGATATAGACCTTATTTATGATCCCGTAATATACTTTTCTAATGAGCCTTTCAGACAAAAACTGCTAGAGAAGACAAAAGTTAGCATTCAAAATAAATCATGGCGTTGATTAAGAACATTTTGCTTTGTGTTTCTTTGTTTAACTGGCAATGCATGCAGTCTGCAGCCTTTTTTACTCTTAGATTGTTTGCCCACTAAAGGCTAGAGTCTGAAAGCTGTCGCACCAACAGCAGGGACAGTTAGCACATTTCTGATGAGCCTACCTGATTGCAGATATTGATATCGACTCCATTCTTCAGGTACTCCAACGCTTTCTCTAGATTTCCGGCCCTAGCTGCTCGCAGGTAACAGGCGTTCACATCCGTCTGCAGGAGGACAGGGGCAAGGGAAGAGGTTAGCTCGACTTCACATGTGAAACACACATCTTGGAAAAAGATTTCAAACCAGCTGAAGGTGTGTTCTGAGCAAAGGAAAAGATTAACTACTTTAAAATGGAAGATATACATTCTTACTAGCTCCGGGCTACTTATTTATATCGAAAACATGGAGAATACTGCGACATTAGTCAGAAGTTATTCTCTAAGTGTCATAACACCATCATGAACTGCTGCAATGAGAGATAAGTTGAGAAAATCCCTCAAGGCTTGCGTGCTATTAGCGGAAAAAAAGGGGTAAAGTTTGGCTTTTAAGCCCCCTGAGAGTTGACAGAAGTTGAATGAGGAGCCAGGATGGGATAAGAGAGTTTATGGTAGGTTTAATGGTGAAAGAAAGCAATAAGACACAGTCATGATGAGCCGAGAAAACAAACATAGGACATACAACTGAAGGACTACGGTAAGGTCTAAGTTCAAACTGAATAATGTGAAAACCCAGTAAATAAATCAGAGTAGTGACTGGAAATAAAGAGGAAAAAGTCCGGAATATGATTCTCAACACAAACATGGAAGTATTAGCACGACGCGATGCCATCCATCAGGAGGGCTGACCCCTGAGCAATAACTGCTGGGAGCGTTTGGTTTTGTTCTAACCACACTATAATTAGCCCAAACACGAGCCGAAAGCCCCGGCTGCGTGCGAGAGGATGTCAGGGACTGGCTGAGGTGGTGAAAAAGAGGCTGAAACACACGGGAGAGGCGGACGAGCAGAGGACACACGGTCGGTGTGTGTCTCTGGTTTCATGAGTGCCACACCCGTGCGGACACATCCCCCACAGCGCTCGGGACGCGCGTCCTCCAGGCACCCGTTACCACCGACCCCGTTGACCTACAACATCGCTGTGACTCGTATGGAACAACAAACAGGCAGAAAACACGCACAAGACTTTAAAAGCAACATGAGATCTCTCAGGGCGACATGTTTGTGATCTATAGTCGCAGTAAAAAGCCGGAACTCTGACCCCAGATCATGCTAATCTACAGCTGTAGTACAATTTAAAAAAGGTTGCATCATTTATTATCTAACTGCTGACTGTTTAGTTTTTTTCTCGTATGACAACTAACTATAAAACGTGTTCATTCACTGAAATGTTGAGAGAATTACTTAGTTTGGCTTGATCTGGAGTGAATTGAACCCTTCTTAAACATCTAGTTTTCTACCTTTCTAAATGTGAACTATTGAGAAGCAAAAAAAAATGTTTTGATAATTCTTTCTAGACTTTAATGCAACAAATATGGCACAGGATGCTACAAATTCTCCCTAAACACTGCCGATAAAGCTCTGGATATGGCTGGAAACAAATTTGGCCTGTTTATCACGTGTGTTTTGGTTGTAACCTATGCTAGCTGTGTTAGCTTCCACGGCTTGACATGACATCTCGCCGGGAGTTTGGATCTTTGTGCTAAGTTTAGTCTTTTCCTCTGACTTGCCCATTCTTGCAGACTTTAGGTCTGATGGGACATGGAAAATCTTTTTGGATCTGGAGGAGAAACATGTGTTTTTGCCTTCTTAACAAGCACAGACCATTAAACACAGTGGCATGTTCTCTCTGATGTTAATGGGGAAATTTCCCTTTGATTCTGTGTGGGATTCGCTTCCAAACCACTGTCAGCTAGATTTGGAAATATGTTTAAAGGTTTATGGGATGTTTTTTAAAAAGTACAAATTTAATTTTTGGGCTCTGCCAAAACAATGATGAGTTTCTGATGAACGTCTGGTTAAAGGACAAAAGGATGGGAGGGATGAGGTGGATCAGCCACAGACTGTTGAGCCCAGAGCTTCAGAGAATTCTGTCTCCTTTGTGGACACAGATGTGTACACTGGTGAATTTTTGTATGCTGTTGCTTCTTCTTCATTGTGTTTGAAGGTATATCCTCTCACTCTGATGTGTTGTTCTCTAATTCCAAAGCAGGTAAAAAAAAAGTTCTTGATTTTCCGAAAAGTTAAGCGTACAACTCAGTGATTTCCGTCTTTGTGGCGTTTATTGGACCATCGTGTGTTACAGGCTTTCTCATCATGTCCACTGCACTGTGATCTCTGTTATTTTAGACAGATTATTGGCTAAAGCTGGCTGCTGAGCTCATTTCCCACTCGGTGAATGGATCTTATCGCCGCTCATACACAAACACAGTGTGTTGTCGGTGTCAGCTTCCCCTCCGACACAGGACGGGGAGAAGGGGGCTTACCGGACACCGTCCCGTGACCGTGACCTCAGACCAACTCGCGCAAGTTTGCTGAACGAATGCCTCCGAGAGTGTGTGAAAAAAAACACTAAAACTATACAGCTGTTGCAACTGAAGCCTTCCCAAATGTTTGTGTGCTGAAGACAAACTGCCAAACACTGATGAGTTCTGTTGTATCTCTGAATGTAAATGGTGTAATTGACCATTCTGCTCAAGTTGGGATGATATTTGCTATTCTGATAAATATTCCAAAGGTTTTGTTTTCTGAGCACTTTAATTTTCTTAAGTTGAAGTAACAATTGAGTCATTTCTTCAGATCTGAGAGCTGTCCATCTAAAAAGACCTCAATGTTTTCAGGTTATATGTAAATAAATACAATATAACCATCATTTTCTCAAGCGATCCAAGCCTTAATATTCTCACATCTCCATTTAAATCTGTGAAGTCAAGCAGTCTGTAAACACACCAGAGGGAAACTGGACCAAAGCTCAGGGCAGATGGATGAGGAGCTGAGCTGTTAGCTTCTGTGTCACATGACTCATTCATCCTGCATTATCATGTTACGAGAAGAAAAATCACAGCGAATGTTCCCACTGCAGTGATATCTACTGTTTACTATAAACTTTAAAGGTCAGCTTCATTCATTTAAGTCATCATAGTGTTCCCTCAGTGAACTGGAATTGCAGTGTCCACCCACAAACCTCGTCCTTGTAGTTAAGATAACTTGCTTACGACACACGTGCATTCTTCTGATTTAAAAGATAACATACAGAGATTTGTTTCTCTCTGCTGCTGTTGTGTCAAAGCAGGACTGGAGGCGGAGGGGTGAGGAGGTTTTTAAACGTCGGGCGGCACGAAGCCAAACCTTTCAATGAAATGTGACTTGGCAGCACATGATTCGGAGACTTATCAGAACTCCGGCTCAGAGCGTCAACCTTTTTATAACATTAAAAAGCACTATGGCTAAAGAGCAGAGAGGTTTAACCAGTTTTTATGAGCTGAATTTCTGCACGACAAAAAGACGATGCATTTCCAACTTGGAGAGCTGTCCTTTTTGAGCTGTTGCTACGTTTGCAGAGGCAATTACTATAGAGGACGCAGAGTTGGAAACAGAAAGCTTTCATACTCATTTAGCCGAAAGACCCCAAAAAGGTTTAAGAAAATACATCAGGAAGAAAGAAAGTATAACGGGTGTGAAGGGAAGCTGCTGTGCTGCAGAGTCCCGATCAGGCGTGTCCATGTGCACGTGGGAATGCTTGTCATGGAGGGAACTCTCCAACAAAATTAGAATCAAATATGTCTTCCCGTCCAAACGCACATTCCTGTCCACAGCCCTGGCTCTGGACTTCCACTGTATGCACGGCCGTGCCCCTCTGGCTGCTCCGGCAGCATTAGCGTGCCACAGTGGCTGATGGGAGCCGGGGACGCAGCTGTCACCGGGATACTTCTCACAATACGGCAGTGGCCAGACTGGAGCCAGAGCAGGAAGAGATGCCGGAGTAAACGGAACAAAACGGGCAAAGTAAAGACACCGAGGTCAAGATGTTGAGACGTCTGGAGGCACGGACGCATGACCGATTCATCGAGTTAGCAGGCTGGTAGCTTTAAAGTGATTAGTCATACTCAGAGCACACAAACAAACAAACAAACAAATAAACAAATAAACGGACCGACCAAGTCTAACAATATGTAGCAAGAAGTCTGCATTACATTAAATCCAGAAAGCTACAGAGATATGCTAGTTTGCCACTGTTATATTTGGGTTGAAAGCTTGAAATCTGTTTAAGAAAGATCACAAATTTAAATCTCAACCTTGTATGTTATCTATCTTGTAGAGTCATGTGTGAAACAGACTATTTAAACTAATTCGAAATGGCCAAATATGGAAAATTACATGACATTTGCTGTCTTTTTTTTTATTTTAGTTTGAAACATGGAGCCCATTGGTTTTCCATCCCCTATAATTTTGCTTTGAAGAAGAATGAGCCTGGGTCCTTATTGTTTATACTGCCAGTAATTGGATTTAACTGCTGGTTTGGCCGTCTGTGTTTCCATTTACATGCCACCCCAGCAGAGTTTGATTTATGCCCATCCAGCTGAGATCAAAAAAGAGAAATAAAGAAAGTCTGTGAAGTCTCAAACTGTAAAACTGACTTTAAAAGAAAGAAATGGTGAAAACTTTAATTAATACTTTAAATTGGGAACTCTGGAGCTGGAAACCACCATTATAACACATCAGCGTGCATCACAAGGAGCCATAAATACCTAATTATTAAATGACAGTGTATACGTGTCTTCACAATGCGAGTACATTGCTTAATTCAATAATTTATGCACTCCAAGTAGGACCCTTTTTCTTAAAGGTTGAACAGAAAATGTTGGTAATCGAGTTCAGGATCATCTGGCGTGGCTACTACAATCTGCTCGGAGGAATGCAGCATGAAATCATCCATCAGCCGAACAAGCGAGGAAAGAATCCCAGTAGAGAAGAAAATCTGGTTGAGTTGGTAGGGAGGTTTTTCAGCCAAAGATTTCGAGGATCTGAAGGTCTATGGAGCTCGAGCATGATGTCGCACCTCAGCCTAAGAGCAGAGCGGCTTACCAGATGTCTGCAGATGGCTTCAGGTGACATCAGGGTGTGACATTCCTGAGCAACTGTCTTTACCCGTTACGGATATGCGAATAATTTTTTTCTTCCAGAGCTCGCCACCACACTCCAACACGTCCACATTCATGCCAACATGGAAGCAGCTCATTCTGATGTCGCTGGGGGACGTTCCACATCAATTACACGCTAAGGAGGCATTTTGCAAGCCAATTAAATGCTTAACTAGCAGATGTAAAGGCTACAGCAAACGGGCTCCTGTCTGTTTGATCCAGGGCTCCAGTTCTGTGGGATGCTGCATAGTGCATGTCACCAGGTTTTGGAGGACTTTTTCTGTTTTACTCAGCTCCAAGTTAACGCCTGTTGTTGATTCACATTTCTGTTTAGTCCTTATTGCTCATTTATAAAAAAAAAAATCAAATTTTCCTCTTTTTAAACACAAAGATAAGAGCCTTTCCGCCACAGTCCAAGGTCAGGTGCTGCCACTCACGTCAGGCTGCAGCATGAATCTGTATCCACGGGACGCTGCATGCACACACTCTTGGGTTCGAAAGCAACAAGAAATGATAGGTGAGCAATCACAGGGAAGGACATAGGATTGCAAAAACACACACACACACACACACACACACACACAGAGGAGCAAACGCATACATCTGGGTCCGCACACACACGCACACACACACACACTGCAGCACAGAGTTGCAGCAGAGGTGTCCCTGCAAACTGTCCCGTCAACAGCCCTCAGTCTAAGAAGTCCCACATCATTCAGAGAACGCAACCACCACAACGTCCCCGAGTCCCGAAACGAGTCCCAAAAACGACAACAACGACCACCAGCAACCCAACAAGCTAACGTCAGCCTCCAGCCCGAGCAACAGCCGACGGATGTCCGGCAGAGTACAACATGGACTTACTTCTGCCAAATATTCGGCTGCTTCCTCCACTGCCATGTTTCTCAGCCTGCAGCTGAAAGTGTGAAACCTGAGCAGTCAATTACTCTGGAAGCTAGGGAGAGAAGGATGGGGGCAAGAGAGGAGAGGCAGATAGGGGGAGGGCCTGTCTCCAAGAGGGAAAGAGAGATAGGGGCATTATGTCACAGCTAAAAATACCTGGCCAGCAGTGAGAAAGTCCAGAGCATGGTGGGGAGGGGGGACTCGTGGATGGGTGGGGGGGGGGGCTGAGGCGTTAATCTCAGACCAACTCTCGCTGGAGCGGCACGGGATCAGAGGACAACGCTCTGCTCAGTGTGGAAATGTGTGGCCGTCCAACCAGCTGCCGCAGTCACAAGTGGGAGAAAAACTCTTGTGCAACTTTGAACTTTTCCCTCATTACTTTCACACTTTTCGCTCTTCTCCACCCAGACGCAGGTCAAAGGTCACTTTTCAGATGGATTCAAGCATAAAACAAACAAAATGAGACTTCTGATCCACGTGGGAATGGATGCAGGGCCTCTGGATACAGACTCTACCAGCAGCTCTTTCTAAACATGTGGGTGGGGGAGTGGAAGCTAACGGGCTCGTTGTGCTCTCATGCTAACATTGATTTTTGCATGTGCACTCTCAGAAAAGAAACATCCAATGGCACCTTTAGGGGGTCTGGACTTATCAATTTGGTGTTTCTCTCAAAATTCTTGCTGTTGTACCCTTGTAGTTTGTCAGGTATATAACTTCACCTTTCTGGGGGGCTTTAAAAGTACAAACATGAGCCTTGGGGTCCAGTTATTAGCCATATGGTGACGAAGAAGTACCTCTGGACACATAACCGTACTCCTATTGTGCTATTTCTTTAAAAAATGTGTGTTATCTGTGATGTTGGGACAGCATCCTCAGCCTGGACCTCAAACCTGATTGTTAACCTTGCTATCTTTTGCATGGTCAAAAATAGCAACCATAAACTTTCTTTGAGAGGATTTGTTTTGGTGTGCACACAGCGGCTAACAGTAGCTTTGGCAACGCTGGCTTTACCTTTAAAACTAACCAGCCCTGCGCTAGTTAATCAGTTAAAGGTCCTGGAAAGTCCCCGGATGAGGACATCCGAGCTGCAGTTGAGGTTATTCGGATTTTCCGGGGTCAATGACATTGTTAAAACGCACACTGAACCAACACATGGACTTTCAGACAGTGAGAGAATGAACAAGGAGTTTCTTTTTGGGAAAACACAGTTTGAGGCAATAACCACTCGCAGTCGTATAAAAAGCCTTTGCTTGTGCTGTAAATAACACTTTTCATTCACAGGTGAGCTTATGCATGATCCTGTCAAAAGGTGAAATGCTGATTTTATTTTATGTTAACGATTTGGTTGAATTCTCAAACAACGAATTTAACCTCTTTTCAGGAGAGTAACACTGACTCATTTCTGCAGAACTCAACCCAAGAACACAATGATGGTATGTATCAGGCATGGAAGTGACCTTTACCATTGTAAATAAATATATATACATAAATGAATATATATATGTATTTGAATAGAAGTATGCATTTTCTCCCTCAGATCAGAGTGGTCCTAGCTGTGATGTTGCCGGTGGCAGTGTATCCGTCCACTCTGCCGACAGACTGCAGTGACGTTTACAAATCGGGTTCCGGCCACGACGGAGTGTACACCGTCTACCCTGCAGGTCCCACCTCCCCCGTTCAGGTTTACTGTGACATGGGCCGCGACAATATTGACGAGTCTGCAGAAAAGTGGACGGTGAGGATCAAAGGACAGGCTGTTGTTCGGACCGTCCATTTCCTCCCTTTGTTGTGCGTTATGGAGGCCGTACTGAAAGGTGCCATTTTCCTGAGGCCCCACCAGCTAACGCTACTGACCTGAGCTCACTTTTGTGATTGTATTACATCATATGTTGAGAAAATATGATCATATTTGTCTTTTTCTTCCTAAAACACAGGTTTAGTGTTCAAATTTGTACTGGAACCATGTTAAAACTGTATGTTTTTCCTCTAAATGTTAAACGTGTTCAGAATTGAGTTAATTTTACCTTTTTTATTTTCTACTGTTACAAGTGGTTGCTTCTATATCAATCTATAAACTGTGAGAAAATAGCACGTCTCAGCTGCTAAATCGTGTGAGCTTTGTGCCCATCTTTGTGGGCCTTATTGTGCTGCACAATCACCCGATTATCTATCTCATGAAGGACCTGACAGCGTAGCTCTGTGTCGTATGACCAAAACAACCAGACCGAGGCTGAAATGCTGCTTAATTGATTGCATCAAAAACGTAATTGACTCATAATTTACTTAAGTTGGCTTTTTTCTATCTCACTTCTCCCTAAACGCAGGTCATCCAGAGGAGACAAGATGGCACAGTTAACTTCTACAGAAAGTGGGAGCATTACAGAAATGGATTTGGCAGCGCGGCGGGAGAATACTGGCTGGGTATGACAGAAACTGCTGTATTCGGAACCAAAATCCACCCCATGAAGGTGTAAAGCCCTGATATGGGTATTTGATGTATTAGTCACTGATGTGCATGCTAGATTGTTCATTATCTAACTACTATTTAATTCTAAAGTCTATTATTCTCACAATGAGAAAGTCAGACTGCTTTAATGGACTCAAAGCACTCATCAATCACCAGTGTAGTTCTGGATTAGACATTACAGACGAAGCATTATTAATATACGCCCAAAAATATTTGAAACATGGTCAGATTGTGTGATTACAGTCACTCCTGGTTCTTGTTTTAGGCCTTGAGACGATGCACCTGATGACTCGGGCAAAATCATACGAGCTGATGGTCGACATGGAGGACTTTGAGGGTCAGAAAGTCTTTGCCCTTTACTCCTCTTTCGCTGTGGGCCCAGAGTCGGAGGGATACCAGCTAAAGCTGGGGACCTTCGTCAAGGGAGCAGCAGGTCTGTGGCCCTGAGTTCTGGGATTCGACGGGAAGTCAAGCCGACCCTTTGCTGATCAGTGTCCTCTTCGTTTCTCCATCAGGAGACTCTCTAAGCATTCACAACGGACAGAAGTTCACCACACACGACAGAGATCAAGACACCCACGGCTCAAACTGCGCGTGGCTGTGCTACGGCGCATTCTGGTACGCGGCGTGCTTCGCCGCCAACCCAAACGGGGTGTACAGCTGGGGGGCGTCGCAGCGCGTAACTGGTGTCCAGTGGCGCACCTTCAAAGGGCTCGAATACTCCCTGAAATCCATCACAATGAAGATCAGACCCACTTCTGTGACGCAAGCCCTTTAGCCATCGGACTTTATTATCCTTTTACTATCCTACTATTATCCTAAATGCTCACTTTGGTTCATTTTGACTGAACACTTCGAGAGTGTAATTTGTTCCAAATGAAAGTGTCACTCTGTTTTAATACCATTTTTAAGATATTGTAGCAGACAATGTGTGTAAGGCTGAATAGATTTATGAAGATGTTTTTAGTTTTGATGTTTCCATCATCCGGTTTAATGACAATGTTAAAAAAAAGACTTTAGAGAGAGACAGCTGTCTGAACAGGTTTCAAAGGAAAAACACAAAAATCTGCATGGTCAGACATGTCAGAAAACACTCAGCAGCAGTGCTGACAAACTGACAGGACGCGCACAGAGCTGAAAACACAGCAGATGACGGGGCTTCATGAGGAGGAAGTTGGTCCGCTCCAACCGACGAAACCACATCCACAGTCACATCTCTGGTCCTCAGCTCGGGAGAGGTTTCAGAAAAAATGTGTCGATCTGCATAATGTTTAAATATCTTCTCATTTGTGGTGAATTAACACAAATAGCGATGCATGTCTTTGCGAAGGGAACATAGAAAATAAACATATTTTTTCACTGTCCAGTGGCTGATCAGCTACCTGTGTCAAAACGTACCCACGTTTGTTTCAAAAGGCTGCTTTTGTGCCTTATTGCATCTGCGAAGAGGGGAGCCGGGGTACAAAAGGCAGAGAGGCTGTTGCTATGGCAACTGACGGCCCTAAATTTCATGGTTTCCTCGCCTGCAGTGGGCTGGAGCTGAAACTATTACCTTAACAACCCGTGTCTGATGGCACTACCTCTGGGCCCCCCGCACACAGATAATACTCCAAAAAGAGGAAAACAGCAGAGAAAAAGTTCATTTTCCAAAGAACCGATCAGTCATCTGTGCTATCTGAATTACAGAAGGTACTAAAGTTTGACAATTGGTAGGTATAAGCTGGACAATGACAATGACCGAGAAGGCCAGATTGACCTGATTGAGCAAATCCACTGTTTAGTCTATGAAAGCAACCAAAACCATCCCCACATCGGCCATTCTGCATCGTAACTGCGCGATTTACTACAGGCATCTGGTCTCTGACACTTTGCTGAGACACACGTGATCACGCAAAGCTCACAGGGTTCCTGATCATTAGTATTCAGGTCCTCTATCAGTCCCTGGTGGTCAGTGTGTGGTACTGCATCAGCTGCAGTGCCACACACCCGAAGGCGTGACATTGTAACACCCTCACACAGTCTGTGAGAGGAAAGAAGTCTCTGAGACAGTTTGTTCTGAGGAAATGTGATTAAAAATATACAGAATATACTTATTTTAGTACAATCACTAACACCCCTGATATTGTATCGAGAACAGGAATCAAAGTGCCTTCACTCTTCAGTGAAAGGGATCATTTGTTATTTCCGGTGATGTGACGACACACAATGCACAAAGTGTGTGTTTGGTTTGAGCGTGTTGTGCTTCATCTGACTGGATGCTGAGAGCTGCGGTCTGATTGGCTGCTTGACTACTGCAGTCTCCGTGTTTTCACAGCACTCCAGATACCGACGGAGGAGGATGAACACAGCGTGTACAAACTATTCATCGCCCCCCCTCTCTGCCATGCCCTGACGCTTCATGTAGTGGAGACCAGCCTCCAGATTTGTGATCCAGCGCCCACATTTACCGCCCTGATTTACACACCAGCATTTTTAAAGATGCTCCCACATTCCAGACATGGGGGCACGAGCATCACAAAACCCCATCCCTCCTCAAGCCGTCTTCCGATTGGCCGGCTGGTCTGCCCGTCTGTGTTCCCACTGGGTGGCAGCAGGTGACGTTGCTCTGCCGTGCAGCTGGAACACAGGCCGCCGATGTCAGGTCGTGCGTGCAGACGGACACACAAACGGGCAAAGCGGAACATCGCTGCCCACGCTGCTGGCTCGGGCGTTTCCAGAAGCAAACTCCCGTCTGCTGCAGCTCAGACCTGACCCACAACCAGGTCCAGAAAGGAGGGCACCGGCTACGGCCAGACTGCTGATCTCCTCCAAGAGGGACAGAGACGCGGCACTGGTCATGAATAAATCAACATCTACACTCGAGCGAAAGCACACACAAGCACGCAGGGCACCAGCAGGGACGGGCCGCCGGCGTGTGGCCCACGCACGCAAAACAAAGTCTCGTTTTCACAAGATTTGCGGCATCTACTTCCTCCCATTACGAACAGGACTTAATTGCTAATGGATTTTCAGGCAATATTGATCTGAATGTAGCAAGACTGAGAGACAGCAGCCATGTGAGGAGCTCAGCTTTCCAGAGTGACCACCAGGACATGCTGTTGTTCATCCATGCTATGGACATCGGCGATTAGCAAGGTCATTTTAGCGAATAGCAACAACGGGATTGATCAGAATGCCATCACTTTTGCAGATATCTAGCTTAAAACACCTTAATTGTCCGCTGAAATTTAATATACTTCACCCTATGAGCACAGTGCCAGTTTTCACAACACGGACACCTATCCGTCTACTTGAAGACAACATGTTTTAGGCATTGCAAAGCCCAAAATGTCAGCCTCGAGAGGAAATTGAGTTAACCAGAATAGGCCAGATTCATTAGCTTTATGGTGCAAGTCACAGGCTAAAAACAAGGTTATGCATAACTTAGCAGACACAATATACTTGCAGAATTATACATACCTACTGAAGCTAGCCCATGGGCCACCCTTATAGCAATCAACTGATGAATGATTAGATCACATTATAAAATCTATTAATGAAGGAAATATTTCAACCTCCACAAAGCTACACCTTTAAAATTCTAATCACTTTGGATAAAAGCATCTGCTTAATGCATAAACATAAACATAATTATAGGGCCTATACAATGACTTTAGATGTATTGAGTATTTTCTGTTTAGCTCTTGAATGTCCCAAAAAGAAAAAAAAAGTCTCTTTTTTAAACAAAATGGAATCACTGGAAATTACAGTAAACGGATAAGAGCAACACTGCATGAGCATTGGCCAAAACTAATTAAGGAATTGCTGGGTAAATCGATAGAGCACTTTAGCTGGATGTACAACATCAGCATGGCTGCTTCCGCTCACTGCTGACTCTCTGACCTCCCAGCCATCGCCTGCCACAGACAGCCAGCTGAGGGATCTTTCTTTTTGGAAACATGTAGACAGCTTACGTTATTATGCAGAATAAGCGGGGGACCACTTATCCCACTGATGCTTACAAAAACGAGCTTTAAAAACAGATGAAGCTTTGAACTGAAACAACTTCTGAAGTGTGTTTTTTACTTGTTGGCATAAAATGGCAGGTTAAGCCATTCAGGCTGTCATCATTATGCAAATGTGTCAGAAACAGCGGTAGGACTTTTTAAAAACGGCCCTGAGGAAGTTAACAGTTCATTAATCTTCCTCACGACACCAAAAAATGAATTCAGCTTCATACATTCTTGTAATAATTTACCCCTGTTATCCACACATCTGGTAAACTGAGCTGTTCGACACGCTTTTAAACGGAGGTTCAGGCCTCTGATCCGGAGCGAGGCCCGTTGCTGAAATGCAGAACACCGTCACAGGCTGTGGATTTTGTCTAATCTTCACGCTTTATTGGATCTTTTCATAAGCTCCACGATGATTCACAGGGAAGCAATTCACTCCACAATGGACGGATGTGGGCGACAACCTCATGACACCTACTGCTCCCCAGCAGTAGCTGCAGTTTAGGAGGCAAAAGCCACAGTCGGCTCCCCTTAAAACAAGAAGGCGTCCTGGCTTGCTACCTCAACCTCAAGTCAACACCGTCTTTTCTGCTTTTTTTTTTCTCTGAGCTGCTCCTAACAAGGCAGAGAAAATGAAAAAAGCGCTTATTGTGGAGGATTTTGCAAAGCCCGCTGCTGTGATGAAACGCCCACTATAAATTTGCTGAAGAGGTGCATAGATGAGTGGAAGCTACAGCAGCAGCTGCTTTCATGTTATCCAACAGCAAGAACTCACATTTAAATTTTCCCTAAAAACAAGCCAGGCATGCTAATTCACAAGCGCATGGAAACATGCTCCACGCATAAACGGAAACGTGCAGAAAGCAGACGGGCATCGATATACGCTCCTTAAACTGTCACAAGCAGAGTTACGACTGTGACACTGAACTCACAATGCCACAATGCAACTGTTAAAGGTTAAACTAGCTAGCTAGTTTCCAAGCTTCTTCCTCCACATTCTGACCAAAGAAGCTAGTGAGCCAGTGGGCTGATGTACAGCCGTTTATGGTTTGGTCTTCATCCAGCATCACAGCAATATCATGTGAGATTTGTGAGCCTGCTAGACAGGAGCTGATGAAGAGGCAATAGAGGTGGTCTTAGGTTTAGACGTATTTCGTTTGTGGCTTTAATCGCCCTAACTTTAAGTCAAACTTGCACTGAGCAGTCTCCACACCAGAGTAGGATGTTTTAAACCGGATATCGTCAGACATGATCGGTGCCTGAGACAAAACAAGCTTCCTCAGCCTCTCTTTTGTGCCCGCTACACACAAAGAAGATAAAAGACGCTGCGGTGACGTGTGTGTCAGTCTGTTCCTATCTGATCAAGGCCGATCTCCCACTGCTCGCCTTCCAAATGTCGTCTCACAGCGGAGGGTTTGGAGAAAAGTTGCTTTTCCTCTCAGACTCACATCCTGTTTGTGCCGTGAGTCCCGGCTGGACCCGGGCCACGGATCAACACCTTACCCACTGAGAAAAACCTTCAAACGCCCTGCTTTTCACCCTTTTTTAGGACGCAATATAAAAAGATTTCCGAACACAGCCCCGAAACACAAACAGCTTAAGGTTAATTTTTTTCACATATTTCACAGGAAGCACCCAGATAAAGTGACTTCTTTTGATGCAGAGGAGCAGCAGGTCTCCTCTGAGGTGCCCCGCCGATGTGTGAGCTCCTGATCTTGTCTAAGCATGAGCCCCACCCAGCTCCTGCTGAGAAGTTGTTCTAACAGAAGAATAAGTACCCAACAAGCTGTATACAGTATAGTCCAGCATCAGACAAGAGAAATGCTAGCCTTTGAGGAAAAATTCAATTGGTGTGTGGTCTGAGCTCTCAGGCTCTTTACTTTGGGCTACGCATGTCCAAAGAGGGAAAAAAAACACACAGAGTGAATTCCAGTCGGAAGATTAATGGAAGAAAAGGCAGCTGCTGAAGTAAATCTGTGTCATTTTTACCGTGTCAAGACACAGATACTTTGAAAAGACTTAAAAATCACCAAATGTTCCTTTAAGGGAATCTGGAGATGGTGAGACTTAAGCACCATGCTAATGAAACTGACAGTCCTGTTGCATTGTGGGTACTGTATGAAGTCAGATACTGCTTCTTGTATTCACAAATACAGAAACTTTGATCAATTTCGTAAAGATTTCACAGCCTTTGAGCTCATTTTGGGCAATCAAAGCGTTGTCTTGTGCAGACCAATCCGTCGGCTGTGTTGTGAGGAAGTGTGTGCAAAAACAAAAGTGGAGCGTGGGGCGAATTGAAAAGGCAGGATGAGCTAAATCCACTGTGATGCGAGCGGTGTGTGCTGAATAAATGAATGAACTGTCCCAGTTCTCCGTGTCGATCTTCCACTGCAGAGGAGAGCAGAGAGAACGGGGCTGCAGGCAGGCAGAGGATGCGAGGATAAAAGGCCTAACTACCGACATCCTCATCTTTCTGCCCACTCTCCACTTTCACTTCATCGTCTGAGCCCTTCTCCCCAAGCCTGCCTTCCCTAAACTCTTTCTCATTTTAATTTGATTTCAATCCTTTTTTCCTCCCATCTCTTTTTTGCAGCGTGTTGGGGATGTGTTACCTCTCCCCCGCATCCCCGCCGACCCCTCCTCGTCTTTCCCGTCCACCAATCACAAAGCATCGCAGGCTCTGCACCAATCCTCTGGCCCGGCAACCTGCTCTATAGCTGGGAGTTAAAATGGTATCCCCTTGCCCAAAGGTGGCATAAAACACGCTGGCTTTATGATTGTCCGGTATTGCTACGGTCAAGCTGGATCTCCTCTCCTCTGACCCTCCCTGACACCACGGCTGCTCCCTGTCCTCTAGACCTGTCACCATCCTCTGCCCTGTAATGGAGGCGCTCTATAATTCATAATGCTTTCCCTTCAGTTAAGTTACTTGCTTCTTTGCCAAGAGGTGGTTTTGCTCCGGTGCCATTTGTTTGTCTGTGAGCAGAAGGCAGCGTGCCCTATTTCATTAGGCGTGGAGAAGAGGTGAAGTGCAGACAAAAGGAGAATGCATTACTTTTTGGCAAAGGGCCGGATTATATCCCTTTAAAAAATGCAAGCTGCCTTATCTTTGCGGAATACTGTCAAACGTCAAAATCTGCTGCCCCGGCTTGTAGAAACTCAGCAATGTTAGCCTGTTCCCTTTTCCTTACAGTATCATAGACAGAGCTGGATTTTTCCGAGTAAAAATTAGTGTTTGGGTCACACGAGGAGAAAGGAAAACTTTTGTTCTTATAGTTATATCCTCCTCTTCTGGAAAACTGAACAAAGTCATGATGCCGTCTCTAAAAATAACAGCAGCAGAAGTTCTATAAAAAAAACCTGAAGAATACAGGAATCACGACCAGACTTCCAACAAAGCTGACAGCAGGCTCCAAATTCTTCACAGGCGGACTCAAACCTTTCGGAGCCAAACTACACAGGAAGCGTCCACTAACATGCCCACTCATGCCTTTTAGTGGCTGAGAAGCAAAGGAAAGGTTTAGAAACACATCCATCACCTCAACGTCAAGAGCATGACACAAATATTTTCCAGTTAATCTTTGAACGCGATCCCTTGTCTTGTTTTGACAAATACAATCCAAATGGATGCAGGCAATGATGACAGGAAACTGCCGTGTCTTCTGCTGCCTTTCCTTTGAGTTTAGTTGACTTGAAAGTTGTTTGTTCTTTAAACGCGCTTTACAAATAAATTTGACTGACATATAAGATGATGCATGGGCTTCCAAGGAGTCAGTTTCAAACAATTTCGAACGAAGTTTGGAGAAAATCGTAATTATTACTCTTTTCTTAAAAAAGGGATTTTCTCAGGATTTTAGGAAAACTTAGGACAGACTAATTATTTCAAAATTGACGTTTTGGGCTCATTTGTTCAGTACATACTCACATACTCGATTATTATAAACATCCAGGATTTAAAGGGCACCTATTTGGAATGATGTTGTTTAGTGTGGTGTGTCTTCTCCAAACTGCACCTGCAGTCTCAACCACAAAAAATCTAATTAGGCAAAAAATCTGCTGAATTTTAGTTTCCCTCAGTGTAAAGTAAAGCCCAGAATATCTCTATGATCAGTGTGTTTTGTTGCACCAACAAAATGATGCGCTGACAGAAAGGTGGATTCAACAAAAAAACATATAAAATCTGCATATACTGCCATAAAAAAACACACCAAACCCAAAAATACAGCTTCCAATTGCAGGGGGTAAATGTATGTTTGGTTTGCACGAAATGGGCAGGAACCAGGGAACCTTTTAAAGGATGTGGGCCAAAAACTGGACGGGACAACAAAGAGACAAACTAGGGCTGAATGTCTGAGTGAGGAGCAGGTTCACGGGAGACGAGGACAAAGAGATAAGGAGGCTCCAAATATGAGCGCTGGCTTAAATTAGTGTCGAGGGATTAATGTGGCCCGATGCCTGGTCACAGGGGAGCCCTCAGAATATGTGTGTGTGTGCAGAGCCCCCCCCCCCCCCCTCAGTCCCAGAAGCAGAAGCGTGGCAGAACAATACAGCCTGCTGCCAGCTGACAGACAGACTGGAAAGTGGGGGGTGGGGGGTATCAATAGAGACCCAGGACGGGAGAGAGAGTGAGCGATAAAGGGAGACGGGTTGGGTGGGGGGAGAGGAGATGAGAGGCAGCAGATAAAAAGAGCCAGTATTGAGTCCTACCCAAAAATAAACCTCAGAAGAAGCTGCGGCTCCGTTCCTCCCCCCCCACCCCACCTCACGCTCCCGTTCAACAGACATCTCCCTCATCCCCGGTGGACGACAACTTATCCACACTCTGCCACTCCATATCTAATTTTGAGCAAAGGCTCAGGTCCATTCGGGTGAAACTTTCCACAGATCCTCGTGGTTAGGTTACAGAACAAGGTAACGTTTTCTTCTCTCCTACAGCCGGATGCTTTGAGTGACACCGTTATGGTTCAAAGCTGACTCACACTGACTCATGAGGTTAACCACAATAATAATGAGGAGAGAACGGTGCTACCCTCAAGTAGTCCCTGGTATTACACCTTTTTTTGTGATGAGAACACAACAAAGCCTAATCATGCGGATGTTTGGAACACACAGGCTTCAGCATGTCAAGAAGTTCGGCTGATACACGCATACTTTTAGACCGTTTGTGGGTGAAAGTGCCATGCAAAAGTTGAGAATTGTTAGGGGAAAGAAGTGGATGAATGGAATAACTGCTGAACTTGTGAAAGACAAGACTCAAACCAGCAATCTTGAACCAGGAAAGCTCCCCCCTTCCTCCTCTGGTAGGGATTTACAACCGATGTACTGATTTTAGGATGATGGCTACAGTCAATATCGGCTACTATCTCCATCTCCTATCCCTTTAATCCAGGCCAACAAATATGGATGCATATTTACTATATTTCCAATTAATCTAAAACCCCTACTAGAACTATTACATATTAAAAAGTAGCACATGCCAAATCAGGGCCCTTTGATTTGAATAAATCTACATAATTTTGTTAATGTTCCAGAAAAAGTCTGTGCCCTGGTTTAAGCTGGACATCTTTAAGATGTAAGATGTAAGAAGCTACTGTGTAATTCTTTCTGGAATTGGACTTTTAGGATGGGCAGCAAACACAGCAGACCATTCAAGAATTCATTTACACAATAAAAAGCAGTCTCTTCATAAACGGGATGGCCTGATGTGTCCGCACAGTCCATTTCCCTGGCAGCCAACCAACCTGCCCAGCATAACAACAACAACAACAACTCGAGATGAAGTTTGAACGGGAGATGGAGCTGCCAAGCTCTGGGTGGCTCTACTTCCATGCAAAATGTCTGTTTGGAGTAGAAAGCCATTAGCTGTAATGGCAGATGCTCTCAGGGCTGTTCTTAATGCACCTTTTCGGCTTCCCGGACGAAGCGTAAACATCCTTTATGCAGCGATGGCTGCCGGTCGCACAAGCCTCAAGCGAGCGGCGTGAAAAAGAGCCGGGCCAGGTGGTGCGAGGAAGCGGGGCGACGGAAAGAAAAGGGGAATAATGGAGGTTATCTGATCCAAAGAGGGGGAGGACGTTTTCGCGGGCGGGTGCCAAGAGCCGGCCCTGGGCAGACAGTGATATGGATTTACCTTGAGTAAACCAAAGATAGCTTATACCCGCTCCACTGCGTTACGCTACAACTGCCGGGAAAAAGCTGCCGATGTCACCTCACACGCCCTTCTGCAAGAGCAACACGTCCCCGTCGCCTGTTGCCTTCACGGAACCTTCAGTCTGAGGGCACACACGGCTAAAGTCACGGTCAAACCTTCACGTTTGAAGGTTGGCTCTGATTCCTCACGTCAACACTCAAAAAGATTTGATTCTATTCAGCATTTGGCTGGTTTTGTTACACATCATTAACCAAATAAACCGCCTCTGATGAAAGAGAGAAAACTTTAAGACCTTAAGTGAGATGGTTGATGGTTCTTTTGGTTTAAACAGAAAATGGGGTTTAAATAAAGGTTGATGTCTCAGTGTGAAGGCGAGAGGAGAGCTTGTCCTCTCAAGTGATTGTGAGATGATCCATAAAAGGATCTCTGAGTTGGAAGCGGAGGTTGTCTTTTGGTATACGAGGAGCTGAGACAAATTCCTAAAGAGGTTTCACGACACCAGTGTTCTCAGTTGTTACGATGCAAAAATTGAGAGAAAGAAAGCTGCCATTTAGACTAAAAAACAAATGTTTTTTAACCATAATTTTTGTTTAAATCTCTAATGAACTGGTTTAAATTTTTTTTTTTAAAAAGCCAGAATGTGCAGATTTGAAATCCTCCTTTCTCCTCTTTGTTTGACCACATGCTCAGACGTCTCCTGTTTATTCCACTGCAGACAGGATTTTCCTCCACGTGAAAAAAAAACACCAGAAGGCCTGGATCTGCAGAGCCCTCCCGCTGTGGCCCGGCCCAGCGGCATTCATTTCCAGTGCCACGTCATTTCAAAAACAGCGGGGAGTCACCTCTACATCCGTTTCAACCTTGGTACTAATGAGGTCACTGCATCGACTCTTCGGGACAGGTGGCCGACCCAGAACTAACGATGACCTCAGGCCGCTTTCACCCCGCTCAGGAGCCCAAATGCCTTCATGTGACCACACAGGCAAGAGCTGGAGATGAAGACAGAGAAAAATAGCCGCACACACACGCGCACACACCCAGGTCAACTAAGTTACGCGAGCGGTCATCAGCGTCCAGCTCGGCTAAAAAGCCCCCAATTGGCCAAATGAAGCCGTCACTGAAACGGGGCTGATATTGATCCCCAGTCAGGCCTATCGGTCACCTTTAGGATGTCTGCGTGTCAAATATCAAGGCTGAACTTCGTCCTTGGAGGCGGTGTGGGCGGTGGGGGGGTTGGGGGGGGGCACGCACAGGCAGCTGGCAGCGAGCCGCAGGGCGTGACCGCCGAGGCGTGCGGCCCACAGCCGATCCACCCGTCCCACGCCACCAGTTGTTTTTGCTGGGATTCGAACCCAAAAACAACTAGCGGGAAGCTGCACACCTCTGAGGGGCTGTTTATGGAAAACAATTAGCCTCCCAAAGTGATCGCTGTGCCGGTGATGCTATTTTTTTTATTTTAATTCTGAAAAACAACAACAAGCTTCTGAGTTCATGAGGTTTAAAAGAAGTGAGACTGTCTGTCCTCAATATCTGATGCTGTTTTATTTCTCTGCGCGCACTCTCTGCTCATCCATCTTTCTGTCTTTTTCACCCATCCACCCACCCATCCATACCCCCCCCCCCCCCC
>JABUIW010044252.1:0-14623 GCA_013363375.1 Menidia beryllina | reverse complement strand
GGGGGGGGGGGGGGGGGGGGGGGGGGGGGGGGGGGGGGGGGGGGTTGTTAGCATCACTTCCTGCCTGGCTGGAGGAAACTGAAAACAACCCAAAAAGAGTCTCTTCATTGGAGGAGCTCTGGGCCCAAAACCCAAAATATAGAGGAAATTGCCAAAAAACTGAAAATGAACATGACTGACTACAGTTAGTTCTGTTGTTAATTCCCACATCAATAAAGCTATGTCATTTATTGTTATCTAGTTTCATCAGGATATTGATTTATTTTAACCCTTTAAAGCCTTTAAAACCCTTTAAAAAAAATAGAAAATTACTTTATTTTGGTTTGAAGTCTTTATTTGGCCTTTTAACAAAATATGTAAAAAGAAAAAACAGAAATACATTTTTAATATTAATAATTTATTACTATGCGATAAGTCAAGATTATTTTTTGTGTAGTCTTCTGCCCCCTGTTATCAGGTGTATCTGACTGTGAACAATAGGATTTTGAGCAAAGTTTTTACCATTAAATTAACCAAAAGGAGTTAGACGCAAAACATTTGAGAAACCATGTGTATTGAATATGATACATTTGGCATTACAGGGTTAAGCATGCCCAAGATGGCTTTTTAAAGTTTGAGAGAAGATGAGAACATTTGTTACATCATCTTGTTTTGGTGTGTAAAATTTGAATAAAAGTACTATTTATTGTGATGTAGTCCAAATGAATTGGACTGATTGGATTTTGTTTATTTAGATTATATTGTATTAGTCTAATTGGACTAAAGATAATTGGATAAGATCATTGAAAAGCTATGATGACATCAAACTGCTTTGAATCCATCAGCAGTCAGTTCAAAGTCTGAGTCTTTGATGTTCTGTAAGGTGTATTAACAGAAGCCTACACATCTGGAAAGGCTCCGTGGCTCCATCACATCCAGATGACTCCATTTTCAGTGAAGGCCTTTCCCAATTCGGCAAGAGAATGTAAAACTATCTACTTTCGTCTAGGACAGCAGCAGCAGAATTGGGATTTTAACGGCCCTGATGCCGAATATATTGAAGACTGTTGTTAATAGAAGAGCAGACAACCCTCAACATTCGGCATCCCTCTGATGGAAATAAAGAAGATTGGCTTTTTATTAGAACTTTGAACAGCATCGCAACACTTTTTCTCCGTAATGGAGGACTGAAGCAACAGCAGTTCTGAGCTTCCTCAGATGTTTCAGCACCATTTCACTTTTCTTATGACGGGATAGCAAAATATGCTCAATCGGAAGGCACCCGCCTGCCTTTCATGGCCACAACCCCCACCCATCCCACCCATCCTGTAATGCCACTCTATAATGCTACCCTATAGTTCAAAAGCTCCGGGTGTCCAGAGTTGCTGCTGGTTTGATGGTCTAGTATCTGAAGCTCACAAGTTAAGCCCAGACTGTTCTGTTTATGGAGCATCAACACTTGAGAAACACCTTACCAAAGTAGAGTGTAGGGAGGATGTTTATGGTATAGATCAGGGGTGGGCAACTCCCAGCTTCTGCACACCTGATTCAGATCAAACTGATCTCTTCTAAAGGTGTTTCAGCACTAAACAGGACTGCTGATGTAGTGTTGATCTGAATCAGGTGCGTAGAAGCTGGGAAACCTTCAAAACATGCAGGACAGTGGCTCTCAAGGCCCGGAGTTGCCCACCCCGGTATAGATATATTCTAGTCCATCTGCACGGAAACGGCCTGACAGAAGACAAAGACTAAATGTCTATGCTATGGATTAACTACATCCTGACTACATGCCTGGATGGAAACAGCCTGGTATAAGACCAAGAGCACAGATATGGGAGGATATAAGGGCAGGAGCACCCAGAGTTAGGCAGAGTTTTCTCTGACCTCTCCAGACTTGATGCATCTATCTGTACGGTCTCTCTACGGTCTCTGAGCCGGCTCAATACAAAACAGAGAGGAAACCGAGAAGAAACCCTCCTTCTGCAGGAAAGTGACGGCTGGAGATCCACCCGAAAAGTTCCTGGTCGGAGAACATCCGAA
Organism: Menidia beryllina; assembly: GCA_013363375.1. Lineage (NCBI taxonomy): Eukaryota > Metazoa > Chordata > Actinopteri > Atheriniformes > Atherinopsidae > Menidia > Menidia beryllina. The sequence continues at coordinate 12,604 of JABUIW010044252.1, read as the reverse complement.
GGAGTCCCATGCAAAAGCTGCTTTGGGCCCTGTAGTGTCTGATGCTCACAGTTGAGGCCAAACTTTGCTCTTTGTGGAGCATAAACACCTCAGAAACACCTTATCAAAGTAGAGTGTAGGGACGATGTTTATGGTATAGATATATTCTAGTCCAACTGCGCAGAAACGGCCTTACAAGACACAGAGTAAATGTCTATGCTATGGATGAACTACATCCTGACTATATACCTGGATGGAAACAGCTAACCCAGAGTTAGGCAGAGTTTTCTCTGACCTCTCCAGACTCGATGCATCAATCTGTAGTTCTGACTCGGACCTGGGTGACAATAAAATCCTCTTTTTGTTCGACCAAGTTCTACCTCAGCAGAGTTTTTCCTGCAGACCTCCACTTGAGCTATTTGAAGGCGATTGTCCCATAATTCACCACAATGGCTCTCCTCGGCTCGCGTCAGTAAGTCTGTGAGAGCCGGATTGTTTGCTTTTAGCATTTTGTCACGTAGATTGAAAACAATTCTGCCCGGGACGGCGTTGTGCTCGGCGTAACGCCGCTCTAATTAAGCCGCCCAGGCGCCGCGTTTAAAGCGCTTAATATCCATAGGTCGGCTGCAGCTTCGGGGTGGATAACCAGCTGCGCTCGCCCGCGGTGAGTCGGCGCCTCGGCGGGGGGGCCTGTCTGTGCGCAACGTAGCCTCCAACCAATTAGCCCCATCAGTGGGGGTTGGGAGGGGGTGGTGGTGGTGGGGGGGGCTTGGGTAGCAGTTCCTCAGAGTCTGGCCCTGAACCCTGTGGGCTCCTGAAGAGCCCTAATTAGCCCTCCTGATTGGCTCGGTTAAAGTGCAACAACAACAACAACAACAGCAGCAGCCAGACGCGGACCACTAAGGTGGCGCTTTACGTTCAGCCCTCACCGGTAAACAAACAGAGATATTCTGTAATTGGCAAACCGTTTGTTCGGGTTGTCTGTTTCCGTGACACCGTTCTGTGTGTCCCCTCCACTCCGTGGAATTGTGGGATTTGAGGGAGTTTTAGGTCTTGGGTTTGGTCACGTGGTGTTGAGGGCGGTAGCCATTTTTAATATCACCTGTTCACTCGCTAGTTGAGAGTTTTTATTTATTTTATTTAACCTTTATTTTACCAGGAAGTCCCTTGAGATAAAATCTCTGTTTAGTAGTGAGTGGGTGATGGGGGAAGCCTACTTTTCGCCTTATGCTTTTACATCTAGTTTAATTAGGTTTTGCTATGAACGTTTACATCTGGATTACCGATTGTGGATTATGGATGTCTATGAACCGATTCACTGACGTGTTTTAATGTTGGATACTTTAAGATTAAATAAAGCGATAACACGAAGCCTTTGGACTGCCGTTTTGAACATCTAGCTCGTCTGGCATGTTAGTTTCCCCTATTCAGCTGCTCGGCGACTCAAAGGTTTTTTGATCAGTCGACAATAGGCATGTTAGCTAACGTCCCCCCTCTGTTCATCGAACTCCACTGGTTACCTCTGGCTGCCCGTATCAAATCCAGGTCCCTGATGCTAGCCTACAAAGTGCTTAAGGGTCTGGCTCACATCTACTTGAATCCTCTTGCAAAGGCTTATGTCACAACTCGATCACTCCGGTCATCAGTGGACTGTGGTCTAGCAGAGCCTTCACCACGCTTAAGACCATCCAGACTGTCTGCATGTGTCGTTCCAAGATGGTGGAACCACCTACCAAGCTACAAGAACAGCAGCGTCCCTGTCTGTCTTCAGAAACTCTTGAAGAACCCCCTCTTCAAAGAGCATCTCCTATCCTAACCCTAACCCGTACCTGTACCCCCCACAGCTCCTATCCTAACCCTAACCCGTACCAATACCCCCTCCACAGCTCCTTCTGTAGTCCCTCTACCTCTATCTCCATCTCACCACTGACTCTGATCAGTGTTTCTCCTCTGTATAGCTTATTGTCATGGTGATGATAAATGTAATATTGTGTCTGCTCTGTAAGTCGCTTTGGATAAAAGCATCTGCCAAATGCATAACCCCCCCCCACTCTTATAGTTTAGTAACAGCAGCACCTGGCGGCTGCTTCTGCCACTCAGGACTCACCTTTCCGGTTGTCTTTCCTTTTGTCCGACTCTGTTTCTTCCAGTCTCCATGTGAAGCTGTCCCATGATGCAACATGCGTCCCCAGCACCTGCAGTGAAGATGATGGCCACCCAGAGCGTTCCTCCACCATCGTACCAGGAGAGCCAACAGGTGAGGCCCCCCGATTCACCCAGGCCTCTCAATCCAGGCCTCCAAACGGGACGGGAAACTCAGATATTCACCAACATTCATTTGACGAAGGCCGATTCAAACAACTCACCGCTTGGAAAGATGCCACAAACTTTAACTTTCATGGATGATGTTTCAAAACCAGAGTCAAGAACTGAAAAGGCCAAATACTAAAAACCATTTCTAATTTTTTGCTGCCATCTTAAGAGATGACATGTAGATGAATGTATAGATCCTCCGGGAAAATAAAGTGAAGAAGCATTCCAGTGAGTCTGACATGAAAAGTAAATAAAGAACGGAATTATAATGGTAATAATACGAATAGGAATAACAATAACATCATAAGTCAACCCTCTGGTTTCATTTATTACAGCTGCAGGGAGCTCACAGACATCCTCAGCAAAATTAACCTTTAATCCCCTTTAATTAAAGTTTTTGCCGTTCTATTACGAAACCCCTACATCTACACATTCAATCTGATTCATTTGGAGAAGCGGAACTGGCCTTAAAGCATAGTTACCACTGGATTTTTTTTTTTGTTTAAAAAAAAAGTTTTGCATGTCCGTTGGCCCCAAAATAAACAAAAATAAATCAGATGAACTCATAGAGTTGAGGAGCAGCAGGAAGTTTATATGGAGTCTATAATCACTGACCAGTGATTGGCCAATAAAGCATCAATTAAGGACATAAAAGATAAGGATTCTTCTTCAGTTAAAATGATACATTTTCTCTTTAAAGAAGACATTTTGGAGACTTTTGGCTAATTTTATTGACTGAAAAAGCCTAAGTTGAACAGGTTGACTGTGTCAGAATTTAACCCATATAAAAAAAAAAGACTTTTTACTTGGTCTAATGCTTCCCAGGCTTTTGCAGGGGTGGTGGTGGTTGGGGGGGGGGGGCGTTTTCCCTCATCTGTGTGTGGTCAACATGTTTCAACTCGCTGGTGACCAATACTGATGTTTACGATCGGCCGCCCCGTGGAGACCCTCAGCTGCGCGGCCTTTTATGAGCAGGCTGCCGTAAATAAATGCAATTATTTGGATTTTTGGAGCGCCGGGGCTCCGTTTAAAAACTGAAACGACACACACAGACTCGCATGCGCTGCATTTAAAAAGTTTCGAGAGGATCAAACAAAAGTCACGAGGTGCCAAAGGTGCTTCTAAAATGTTTTTTTTTTTACGGCTCCAGATGTAAAAAAAGAAGGTTTGAATCTGTAAGCACTTAAGCGGGACTTTGAACTGGCATGAAATTGAATTGAAATGATGTAACAGTCCCATTAGGTCGTGTCCTGAAGTATGTTCTGCCAGTAAAAATGATTTTACGTGCATTCTCATGCATGAGTGGGATTCGGAAACATGACCTCTGTGTTCAGCTCCTTTGTTAACCCTTTAAAGCTCGATCCAAGAATAAAACAGAAAATTATTTTTTTTGGTTTTAAGTCTTTATTTAGCCTTTTAACAAAATATGTAAAAAGAAAAAACAAAAATACATTTTTGATATTAATAATCTATTACTATGCGATAGGTCAAGATTATTTTTTGTGTAGTCTTCTGCCCCCTGTTATCAGGTGTATCTGATTGTGGACAATAGGATTTTGAGAAAAGTTTTTACCATTAAATTATGCAAAAGGTGTCACACTTTAGAAACCATATGTATCAAATTCAATTCAATTCAATTTTATTTATATAGCGCCACATCACGACAACAGTTATCTCCCAGCTTTCCAAACAGAGCAGGTCAGACCGTATTCTGAAGTTAACTACAGAAACCCAACAATTCCCACCATGAGCAAGCACTAGGCGACACAGGCAAGGAAAAACTTCCTTTTTACAGGCATAAACCTGGAGCAATGATATTAATACTAATGATAATGGTAGAAGTTATGACAGCAATAACACTATGCAGAGTAGTAGCAGAGCAGGAACACGGGGGCAGCAGGAAACTCCCAACCACAGATCCAGACTCCCCAGCTCTAGGAAATATATCAAATATGATACATTTGGCCTTATAGGGTTAAGAAGGCGTCCTGACGGAGGGCGGAGACAGTTTTTTGTCTGGCCGCGTGCACCTTCCGGCGTCTGTCCGAGCGCCTGACCCTCCTCCCGGTCTGACCACACCACGCCTGAGGATTAGTGCCAGGGGAGCGCTCCCCAGTGGCGGCCCGCGAATGCAAATGAGAGCTAGTTAAGTGTGAAGAAGCTAATTTATTTCCCATTTGGTGCTGGGATTAACACTGGAAGCATCCTCCCACCGCACCCTGACTCAAACAGAGAAAAGGGGGAGGGAAAGACTCATTTCTGGAGAGAGGCTGAAGGAGAAAGAGGGAAGATTGAAGGCCGGGAACTGCTTCCTTTTGAGCTGCTCCCCTCCCGCCCAGCCCTTAGCTAACGTAGCGCACAAGCTAGCAGAGGTGAGCAGGTTCTCTGGTGATTTAATGATGAACCGGTGGATCCTCACAGCAAAACCGATCCAGCCCGTTCCCCTCCAACGTTATGCAAATGCACCGACAAGCTGAGAACTTCCTCACTTCAGTGCTCACAAAGAACAAATGTGACTTCATTGCATAGACGGATTTCATGGTTAACAGTTAGTTAACCTATAAACTTAAATTAAGACTTCTCCTATTTATATGGAGTGTTTTCTTTAAAAGCCCTCATTTTTTGCTGAACATTTAGTCCTTGTTGAACAAAGTCATAATTACTTAACAAGGCGGGCACGAGGTGGAGACATTAAACTCCCTCGACCCAGAACAAACTATCTAAATCCACATATTTCACTTGAACGAACTGCCAATAACCACACGAAGAGTTAAGAACAGAAAAAGCTTCAAAAAGATACTGTCTTTAGAACTACTGCAGATGATATGATGAACTGACCTGTGTATATATGTTGTATATTTCTACTCTTGTTTATATTCTTATTATTTCCTACTGTGATTTTTTATTTTTTTTATTTTTTAATGATTTGTTCATAATGTAATGTAATTTTTTCATGTGAGGACCCCAGGAAGACTAGTGGCCATTTATTTGGCTGCTAATGGGGATCCTAATAAAACTAAACTAAACTCAACTAAACTAGGGTTCTTTCTACACAGTCAACATATTATTTCCAAACTCCTGAGCCCATCCCAACTCGTTCATTGTGATTAACGGCGTCGTTACCAGGCGACTGACCTGTGAGGCGGCCGCCGTTCGTTCCGGCTTCCCTCTCGTTTGTATTCCGCCGGCGTCGGATGAGAGTTGCACCTTATTGCTTTGGAAAGGTGATTAAAAATGGATTCAGTCTTTACCGGCAGCCGTACGCTGGTGACAAGAAGTGGAAGAGTTACGTTCAAGGGTTTTACGAGATTGCTAACCCGCGAGCGCAACGCGATCTGCTTTAAACTGACAAAAGTTTGATTCAACCACCGCTTTGGTCTAAAAAGCTACAAGGGATATTTTGCATGAATGTTAGCATGAGACAGTTAGTTCTGAGCATCCCTAGTTTTCTCCATCTAACTCCACAATGACTTTAACCCTAAAGGGTTAGGGTTAGGGTTAGGGATAATCTATCATGGTCATACAAAAGCATCTATACTGACATATCAGTATAAAATGAACCTGTTAGCTCAGTTGCAATGACCAAAGCTCAGCTTGTAAACCATCATGCCAGTAGCTAGCATGTTAGCATTGTTATTTTGAAGCGTTGCTCCACAACATTAACTTGATTTTGGCCTACTTTTGTTTATCTCCACTTGACAACGAGAAGACCTTTGAGTCGTTACTAATTTGCCTTCCAGAGCAAGCTGGAAGGCAAAGGAGTCAAAACGGCTTTGTACTGACAAAAGTTGGATTCAGAGCACCGTTTTGATCTCAAAAGCTATGAGGGATGTTTCGCGTGAATGTTAGCATGAGACAGTTAGTTCTGGGGATCCCTAGTTTTATCTATCTGACTCCACAATGACTTTAACCTCTGGTTCAAAGGCTTAGGGTTAGGGTTAGATGTTCATGGTCCTCTAAAGGAATCAATACTGACATATCAGTAGCAAATGAACCTGTGAGCTCAGTTGCAATGGCCAAAGTTTACCTTGGAAACCGTCATGCCAGTAGACAGGATGTTAGCATTGTTCAAAGGGTTAGGGTTAATGTTAGGGTTAGGGTTAGGGATATTTTATCATGATCATGCGAAAGCATCTATACTGACATATCAATAGCAAATTAACTTGAGCTGAGTTGCAATTAGGGTTGTCAAAAGTATCAATATTCAAAAAAGTATTGATACTAAAACGTTGTATCTGGATTTGATTCTCATTTTCAAAAGTATCGATACCACCCCCCGTTCTTTCCGATTTGTTTATTTATTTATGTTGTTTACGATCATTAATGTGTCATTAGCCTTGAAATGCTAGCTGCGGCTAATGGCTAATAATAGTACGCCACCGGCCACGATAACATCAGTAACAGGTCAGTTTGAAACGAAAGACACTAACCTGTCGAAATTCAGTTCAATTTTGGGGTCTTTGTTTTTATCGGGGGGGTATTGAAAATGTTATTGAATATCGATTATTATCCTGAGTATCGGTATCGTGACAACCCTAGTTGCAATGACCAAAGCAATGACTCAGCTTGGAAACCATTGTGCTAGTAGCTAGCATGTTAGCATCGTTGGCTCCACAATATTCCTTTGATTTTTGCCCGCTTTTGTTGATCTCCACTCGAAAATGAGAAGACGTTTGAGTCATAACTAATTCATGGTTTGTTTCATTTGTTGCCAGATGACGGGCACCAGTCAACAGAACTCCAAGACCCCACAGGTCCACATCCCAGCAGCATCTGCAGCAGGAAATACCTCTGTCAGCGTGACCCTTGACCCCCAGGCCCAGCTCGAGTCTGACAAAAGGGCCGTTTACAGGTCAGTTCAGCCTATAGTGACGTGTTTGTGCTGTACGGTCCACACATTTGACTTATCTTCACCAATGTGGTAACAGTCCGACGAGCTTATTCGCACAATGAACTCTTGGAAACAATTATGTTTCCAAGAGGTTTTGTTTTCTGGTAAAAAGAATCTGACTAATGGAATATCTATCTGCCCCAGTCTGATATTGAAATATCTTTCCTTAATTCTATGTTGGTGGAAACTAATTTAAGAAGTTGCACTTATTTGACTTGATGTGCTACCGGGGAGTTTCGCTAACCGTAGCACGTCATGGCATGGCTAGGTTTTCCAGTTCTTCCTTTATTTTCCCTTGAGGCCAATCCTAAACCAAATAGCACCTTCAGTAGGTGTTTTTTTCACATGGAAACCAGATTAGGTTCCTCTTCTTTGAATTCATAAACTGACCCTAAAATAAGAAATTGATCTGCCCAAAAAAAGAGAGAAATACCAAAGAAAACCTCGATATTTTATGCTTTAAACAATGATGTATGGCATTTCATTGGGTAAATGGGTGAATTTGTATAAACCTTTAGCATGATTCCAGACCAGCATTGTAAAACCCAGTTTATTTCTCTTTCACGCCGACAGTCATTTTCAAAGGTAAGGATCACACTTCAAACGACAGAGATCTTATCCCGGAGTCACACTATTTTAGGATGAGAATAAATGTAGTGATAGCAAAATAGACTGGACTGCACAGTATATATACATATATCTATATATATGTATATATACATACACACACACAAATTTATTTCTAAATGTCTCAAAATTTTGTTTTTATTCAGCCAGAATCAGCAGTTGCCTGATCAGATGTAAAACATTATGCAGGACTTTACATAGGTGTTGGTTTCTGGATTTTGTTGTGAAGTTTGGTTAAAGGATTCCTCAAACTTGACCCGTACAAACCTTAAACGAAACAGCGAACAGAAAACCCCCTGTTAGTCTACATGTTGTTTTTCTCCCCCAACAGTCAGTCTGTCATTTTAGGCATTTCTTCTCTGTGTCCATCTCTGTTTTACTCACAACTTTACGTCTATCGTTCCAAAACACTAGCTCTCCCAAAAAGCAACTGGTGATTGGCATAGAGGTTGGAAACACAAAAAAAACAAGTTTAAAAAACATTATTTTATATTTCATAAGGGCTAGATTACATCAGGTCTATTTAAGCCGCTCTATTGCTATTTTATGTTCACAAAATCGTGGAAACAACGATCATAGTTCACTTGAAAATCAACAGAAAGCGACTGCACGGTGTTTCGTCGGCTTCCCGACTGCAGACGCAGTCTGGAGAAAAGCCGGCTTATTAGCAACCAATCTAAATGTAGATGGAGTCATTCTGTGGAATGGCTTTTTTTTTTAAGCGTCGACATTAACTTTATAATTAGAAGTTAACACGGAAAGGTTTCTGATCACTTCAGCTGAGTGAGTGTAGTTTGTAAGCCGAGCAAACTCGGAACGGCAGTTTTAAAAGTTCTAAAGTTGGCATTTTCATAGAATTTCAGCAAATGATTTTGATTTAAAAGAATCAAATGGGATGTTTTTCTTAAGCTCATCGATGCTGATGTGTTGTCTGGAATAGCCGGGCTTCAAATTAAAATTAAAATTCTAAACACCACCGGTTTTATTTCATTGTTTCCTCTCGTGAAATTTAAACCGGGTGAATCACAAAAAAGAAGAAAGAATAAAGAAGCCACCTCGCTCTACTTTGAGCTGATCCCTACAATATTGATGCACCCCTTATAATGAAGTAGCATTATCTATTTATGAGGTAAATTATTCAAAATATACAGACATTTTTGTGGTGCTCCGGTGGATTCCCTGGCAGAGCAGAAGGCCTGCCTCCGCTTTCAGGCTCCACCTGAGGAGGTGGACTCTCTTTGATGTGAGCAGCCATGTCGGGGTCCCCGTCTTCCTCTTCCACCTTCGGCTTCCAGGCCTCCGCCCCGCTCCTCTTCCTCCACCACGCTCATTAACACGCTCATTAGAGCCGAGGCAAAAACACCAACGGTAACAATGGCATTAAGCACTGTTAACCCATTGACTGGCAGCCATTTTCAGAACAGAGTCCCATACTGCCAGAGCTTTTTGAGCATTTTGACTGATTTTTTCAAGAGCCACAGAATAGTTTGTGCTATGACTATGTAAACACCGAACACACCAAAAGAAAGAGTAGACTCTCTTCTTTCATCAGGAAAAAAAAATTTGTTTCTACCTTATTCCGTTCTTCCTCGACTTGCGTCTCACCGGCGACATGTTCTCTCATAGCGAACCGTTACCTTTTTCTTATTTGCCTACAGTCTATGCTCATCTCCCATCAAAAGTGGCACTGCCCCCTAGAGGGTCAATTTGTTACTACATACTCTGTCTAGAAGCCGATATTTACGGACAAGCTTTAGCAGATCGTCCCCCAGCCACTCACATTGAAAAACATAAAAGACGTCTATAGACGTCTTTGGCAGTCAATGAGTTAACCCTTTAAAGCCTGATCCAAGAATAAAACAAAACAGAAAATTACTTTTTTTTTTGTTTGAATTCCTTATTTGGCATTTTAACAAAATATGTAAAAAGAAAAAACAGAAATACATTTTTGATATTAATAATTTATCACTATGCGATAAGTCAAGATTATTTTTGTGTAGTCTTCTGCCCCCTGTTATCAGGTGTATCTGATTGTGTACAATAGGATTTTGAGCAAAGTTTTTACCATAAAATTATGCAAAGGAGTCAGACGCAAAACATTTCAGAAACTGTACGTTTCAAATATGATACATTTGGCGTTATAGGGTTAAGTTCGGAGTATTTAAATGCCGTCTCAAACTATGTAGCCTTCCCGATGTTCTCTATTTCTGCAAACTGCATTAGAAATGTTCAAAGCTCAATAGAAGAAGAAATAGTGGCACAGTGTGAATGATGGATGAGGATATTCTGGCTTTAAATGCCAGTGTCTCGTTGTGAGAAGAACAATACATATTTGCTTTAGATTGGCTTAAAATATAGAAGAAACTGTTTCTTTGGTATGGCTCCAGTTTCACATCTTTATGTTACCATTTCTGCATTTTCACAGTACTCATTTAGCACATACACGTGCAAAAAGTGAATTAAAGGAACACATTTAAAATACATATAAAAAATGATATTTTTGACATGTGCACCACATGCAACATAAAAATATATAGTCACATTTTCTTTCCTGAATTCCCTAAAAAGACCAAATAAATCTGTTTTCAGCAATGAGGAGAGCTTGTTAGTAATTTAGTCTGTTAGCTTAATTTCTGTTGTGAAGTCCACTAGCACCCCTTTGTTTGTGAAAATTTAACTAAAGCTTGCTTATAAAATGCTCATAGTCTACATCTCATAGACTTTTAAGAAATTCCCAAGGCTGCGTCAGCATTTTCAATTATTTAGTTAACAAGAAGATCTGATGGTCTCTTCTGAAAAACATCAATTAGCCACTCGTTCGACCGGGAACTAGCTTAGCTAGCCCAGTTTGTCCAGTCTTCAGGTTTTGGGTGAGCCTGGTTTGCTCTGGCGTCCAGCAGAGAGCACAAAAAGTATTTTACACAAAGACACAAGTAGGAGAACTCAAGTGCACGTAGTCAGAAACGACTTCTAGATGTTCTGGTTTGTTAGCCTGCGCGCTAGCACAGCTTGCTAACTGGTTAAATTGTTTGTTTACCTTCTTTTGGCTTCTGTGGGTCACTTTAACTGACCAATAGCCCCATTTCTATGGATTCTTTTTATCTGTAATGAGCTTGTTTTAAACCTTTTCACCTTTTCTGGATTCCCTATTGACTTAGTACCCATATTTCTACCTGACTGTTTCTAATTTTAACCTCATCTTTAAACAAGTTTTCTGTTTAATGTAGAGTTTGAATGATTTTAGTTAATTAAGCAGTGTCTGACTAAGAAATAATAGCCTCCTATTTCAGTCTGCAACACTTTGAGGATGTAATGAAGGAAGAAGCGGCATTTGATCTGGCTTCTGGAAATATCTGGAAAGATCTGAAATATATTCTACACAAATGGCGGTATCACGAGTACACAACCGGTTAGCTAAAGTGTCTCATGGCCAGTGATTAACGGAGATGGTTGCACCAGCAGAGAGTTCGGGAATGACTTTCCAACACGAGGAGCTAATGGCTAATCGCTCATTGTTACATCATTAAAAACACAATTAAATCCGACTTCACCTCCATCTCCCACAGCGAGCGAAATGACGCCAGCGTCTCTCTCTCTCTCGACGCGGCGCCTTTGTGGGGGGACTTTCGAGAGCCAAATCAACATCTCTGCCATTTTTCTTCCACCAGTTTTGCTCGAGAAGTCTGTGCGGGCTCTAATGTTATTTTCACTAATTGCTGGATAGCGGCTTTACGAGGAGATATGCGGTTTCCTCTTTCCCGCTTTCCATCTACTTAGTTAATAGCAGCAGAGTCAGTGTGTGATAGGGTAATTAGCCTAATGAGTTGTGGCATTTACTGTAAAGATCCTTCTGGCTTCTTTGCATCTTATTAACAAACCGGTGAGACTTTTTGTTTTTCAGTTTGGAGATGTAACATTCGAGGCCGACGGAGGCTGATTTGGCTCAGAGATGGAAATCTCCGCTAATTGAAAGAGACACCGGGATAGTGTGCCGTTTCAAACAGAAACGGCCTCGCGTATTTTTTATTTATTTTTTTAGAAACGACTCGAGCGGAAAGAGTTGTGTTTACCAGAACGCGGCGATTTAATTTGACTCTTTTATGGGTTTGCTCGACTTCACGGCTTGCTTGTTTTACATGTCGAGACTTTATAGAGGACTAACGATGATAAACACCGAATCTAATATGCTTTTCAGAAGTCGTTCTGAGACTCGCATAGAAGAGAACGAACACGGTTTCTCACAAAAACCTCATCTTCAGACACTCGACTCTACCGATGCGTTCTGGGGATTGTGGAGGGTTGTATTTGTGTTTGCCTCAGAAAGTGGGAGAAAAATATGAATAAAACGGGATTTTTTCTGTGTTGTGACAGTCTAACTCTGGTCAGTTTTTGGGTATTTTGCATTGAGGCTGGATTTTACGGTCTGCATTAGTGGGGTGGCTAACATGCGGTCATGCTGGGTTTAATTTATTTCCATCTCTGGCTTCTTATGCTTCGAACGACACAAAAAAAGGAACGATTTGAAGACGTACACACACCAAAAAGGGGACGCTTTTTAATTCCGACAGGTCCGAGGACGATATTCTCCCCCGATTCTGTGCCGGTCGGCATATTTGTAATGCACCATAAATTCTGTTTATCTGTTTAGCTCCAGTGCCTCCTCCTCCTCCTGATGGGCTTAAAACGGGCCGGGCCTCTTTCCGTTTAGCGGGCCAGCGTGTGTCGGCCGCCCCCCCCAAACGCAGGAAACTGTGTCAAAGCTCAAGTGGTTTTATTGGCTGTTTCCGTCCGGCG
>JABUIW010044250.1:0-24139 GCA_013363375.1 Menidia beryllina | reverse complement strand
GGGGGGGGGGGGGTTCGACGCACATATGCAACCACACACATGTTCCATGCTTAAGATTAGTCCCCTAACTGTTCACCTTCTGGGTCATACGCTTAACTAAAGCTGTATCCCAGCCCCAAGCAGAGCACGTGTGATCTAAGTCTTCCTCCTGGTCAGAAGTGATCCGTTACACACAGAAAACACACGACACAGACTTGTCGTATGGCACATATGGGAGTTCTCTCCACATGTGTTTTCATTCCCTCTTAAGACGGTGTGACATTGTGTGTGTGTGATGTGTCCCTTTCTTGACCACGTTTACGACCTTATCTGTTGTTTGAGCTGCCTTGTTGTGGCTTTGCTGGCCGTTGACTCTTCTATATTTAGAAGGAGGGGAATCATGTGTTGCCCCAAGTGTCCATTGGGGTGTGTTTTTGTTTGCACATAACCAGTGCGCAACAAATGAGCTAAAACAATCTCATTGTTTCCAGCACCATCGCTTGTGTCTTGTGATCTGAGTGTGATGTGAAAGGACGGGCTGTGTCCAGCCCAGAGTCAGCCTTAACCCCCCCCCTCCCCCCCCCCCCCCCACCCCGAACATATGCCGTCACTGTAAAGATCCGGGTCAGTGTTTCTGCAGGGGATGGTTCCACTGGTGTAAATGTGATTTTCAGAGGTTTCTGTGGGTGGGAGTGAGTCACTCCAGTGTCTGGTCTGCTGAATGTGGAAGCCGGCCTCTTGTGTTGTGGGCTGTTTGGAATTTCTGATGACGGAGTTGTAAAAAAATGTGGATTCTGATTGAGGTTTCTAATACCCTGGCAGCGGTCGGAGCCTCGAAACATTTGAGTCAGCCTCGGTTCAAACGCTCAGCCACTCATTCACTTTTCATCCCTCCGCCTGCTCTCTGTTTCTGCCGTGCGCTCAGTGGGGGAAAGGTGGAAAGTCTGACAGGAGGCTGCCGGCGGAGGGCTCGGTTCTCAGGCTGAAAGCAGAAGCTTGTTTCGGTGCCACGGGTGGTGTCAGGGGGCAGTGCCAGGCCAGCGCGGCACGCAGAGTTCACCATGAGACATCGTTCAGGCCGGGGAAACGCTGTGTCAGCCTCCAAACAAATGACTCTCTATCCCCGTTTGTCTGAGTCTAATTAACTTTCCAGTTTTTCTTTATTTAGTCTGATATGACTCATCCGCTCCCCGAATGCCCCCGCTGGTCCGTCTGTCCTGAAAGACCCCAAAACGAAACCAAACGCGCGGTTTGACTCATTTGATACCTCAGTGGCTTTTTCTGGTTTAGATTTTGGTTGCTGCATCTCTCAGGACTGTTACGGATCACTCAGACCTAACAAACCAGATCAAACGAGTTCCCCACCAGAGAATCGGGTCTGGTTCTGTAGCCTTTCTGCCAGATGGGTTTCATTGAAGAAGACATTCAGCACAACTGCTATCAGTCCCAGCCAGTTTTTGTTGTGAAGGCTGAGTCAGAACCAGGAGACATGTTTGTATTCTTGTGTGAAGATTAATCCCGTCTCAGTCTTTTCTGTTTCTGCCACCGTAGTAACCTCAGCTTAAAACCTCCCCTCTGCTTCTGCTCTTTTTTAATTATCTTTGCACTTTTCTTTTAAAGCTCAACTTTGAAATGAGAGAAGAAGTGTTACTTTGTAGGGGAGAGCCTCCACGCCCTCTCATCTTAGATGGGATTTGGGTCGCCGTGTAAAGAAGAATTAACAAAGATTCCCTTATTTGAAGGTGAAAGTGGTACTTTTTCTGTCAGGAGAGAGCAAACATTTACCCGGAGTTGGTTGGTTTTAAACTTGGTTTTAAACCCCGAGAGCGTCCCTGGCCTGCCGGGTAGGTTTGGGTCCGTGTGTGTAATATGTGGCCTCGTGTTTCTGTCGGCCTTTGACCTTTGGCTCCTGCTGGGTGTGAACTGTGACTCCTCTGAGTGGGGAGAGGGTGCATGTCCCGTGAGGGGAACAGGTCCACCGTTGACTGCCTGACCTTTTGAATAGTCGGTCAGTAAAACCCAAAGAAGCTTTTTGACCTCCGGCTGTAAGTTCTCATAACGTTTGCCAGACTTAAAAAAAAGTAAGTAGAATTAAAGCAAACAAGCTTCCATCTTTGAATATCTTTACATTTATGTGTAACTCATATTCAACACATCCTAGTTCCTCTATCATTTTACATTATCATGGCTTCTTTTTTGCTCTTTTGGGGAGGGTAGCTCAGAGGGAATGTGGTAAACCACACAAAGTGAAAGTGGGAGCAGTGATTGTAGGCGTTTCTTCTCATTTGCGCAGCTTTAAATCACATTGTGCCTTCACGGTGACACAGCTGTGCAGTAATTCTGACTTCATGTGTTAATTTGAGCCATTGTAATCTTTCTTTACTAACATTTACGCAGGTGTTGGAAGTTAAAATGATCTGTCAAGGAATGAGTATGTCAAAGCAAGCAGATTTATATTATTGTTTTAAGCTTTTTTTCAGTTTTTGCCCTTAAATACTTTGATTAGAGGAATGTGCATGATGTTATTCCAAATGAAAAATGGCCGATCTTCAAAGAAGCGACCCGCAAACCAGAACAAATGTGAAAAAACACTTTTTGGTATTCCAAAAAAAGAAAGGAAGGGAGGGGAAAAAAAACACATTTTTGCTCGACGTGTTACACACTGAAGTACTTTAATAAAAACTGTCGGTCTGATTTTGGCAACCCCCGCGTAAACTTTCTCAGAATATTTCCCTCCCTAATCTCTGCTGCGTTGTAATGTTTTCCAATCACTGGGCCTTAAATGAGTTTTAATCATGGAAGAATTTGTTCTCCTAAATAAAGGAAAGGTTGCCTCATTCAGAGGAATGAGGGATTGCGTCATACTTGGAGCGGAGCCGTGTGACTCCCCGACTCCACACGCACCTCGCTCCCTCCTTTTTCTACCTTTAGTCCCTCTTTTTCCACCTCGTCTTTACCCCCATTCAGCCTTATCTCCATCCTCCTTTAACCTTGTCTTTCTTTTGGCTGTAATTAGATTAAAATAACCCCACTCAGGGGCAGAAAGAACAGCACTTTACTGGAAACTACACGGTTAGGAGAGGGCCCAGGGTTGTAGATGGGATTCTTGATTTCACCTCATATGCAGAGTTAAGAAGCAAACTGTATTGTTCCCTCCTAAATTCGGATTGTACATCTCATATGTAGGAAGTGAGGCTCGTCTAAGAGCCGTCTCTATTTGTGCGGCTGACTAAAGCTGTCGCCCTGACCTGCTGGTATCTATAGCTGTGGACCCCTGAAGGCCCAATGACTCGGACAACAATAGAGCTCCGCGACCTTCAGGTTGAGTACAGAACTGAACAGCTTTCCTGAGCAGCTATCGGACCCGGATGATCTGTAGGAATCGCCTCCAAAGCCGTGCTCCGTTTAGTCTTCAGAGGAGCCCCAAACATTCACTGGCTACTTAAAGACACACATCTGAATCGTGGACCATGGAAAGTTGATTTCCTTCTGTTTTTGTGTCCCTCTGTAGTTTTTATCAGCCAGTGGCAAGGAGAGCCAAAGGAGCGTGTCATCTCGCTGGTCCTGACCCACCTTCCTCTGCTCAAACCCGGCAACACGGAGGCCAAAGGCGAGTACATGCGGCTGCTGCCCCGCATCCTGGCCCACACCATCGACCACGGCCACCACCTGGAGGAGTCCCGCCAGCTCCTGTCCTACGCCCTCATCCACCCCGCCACCTCCCTGGAGGACCGGGCCGCTCTGGCACAGTGGCTCAACCACCTGGAGGAGAGGGCGGCCGCCCGGGGAGACTCCCTGGAGCGGCCCCCGCCCTCCGGGCCCCACTACCACCACCACCACCACCAGACCACGCCCCCGTCCACCCTCACCTCCTCCGGATCCTCCTCCGCCACCAACACCTCGTCGTCGGGGAACCTCTACAGCCTGCACCACCACCAGCGCTACGGCTCGGACGACCGGCTCAACGGGCTGCAGAGCTCCCGGGACTCGGGAATCGGGGGGGGCTGGCATCAGCAGCAGGGCTGTGAGAACGGACACCTCCCTCTCTACCCGTCGTCCTCCGTGCCAGCAACCATCAACACCGTCGGAACCGGCGGCGGAAGCAACACTGGTAAGCCCGGCCTCGTCTGGTGTCTCACTCTTAGAGCCTCCGTGTTGTTGGCAGCTTCTGTTTATTCTGAAATTAAACGGTGGTGCTCCCCTCTTTTTCCTCTGCTCTCTGACCACATAAGGTTTCTGTCAGAACACGCGTTTCCCTGATTAACAAATACAAGAAATCACTTCTGCCACTTCATTCATTTGGGATCTCAGCCTGCTGTCCAGCAGGTTATGGAGCAATGATCTGAAACGTCTAAAACCTGAACGACTTTTGCTCCTGTGGATAGATTAGCACTTTTTTTAAAATTTAGAGTAACTGATACGAGTCAAACACTTCATATTACACCACTGCTATCAAAATACTTTACATGACAATTATCCTGAATCATCACAGCGGACTCAAAATCTGACCATTTTTTAAAATCGGTACCACGATTTACAACATTCACACAGTTTTGAATGGGCTTTTCTTTCTCCTGAGCCTGGCTTGTGCTCTTCTAAAGTCAATGTGCTGAAAAATATTCAACTTTCTGAGAACTTCTTATTGATCCTGCTGCCACCCACTCACCTGGCAGGACCAGAGCTACTCCAACCACCCCAGATTCCTTAAAGCTTCACTTCAACATCAGAATTGTTGGAGTTTATGTTCTTATAATAAATATTAATGACGAGGACAATATTTGTAATAGATAACATTTCAAAGCACGATAAAGGTACATGCATATTTATTGTCATTCATTCAAAGATGGGCTCCATTATAATCCAATTAAAAACAATTATTAACTAATAAGCACACTGAATTCTTTCTGAGTTTAAGCAAACACAGAGCAAAGGGTCTGCTGGGTAAATACACCCTAATCAGTCCAGGTGCCCCTGGTCTGACGGCCTCCACAGCAGCTAGGAAGCTCCGACTGTTGGGAGACAACACCGAGGGAGGGCCAGGCTGTTGAAATTGAACATAACTATGGTCGGAGCAGGATATTTCCAGACATGAATGCATGGGCTCTGTGTTTTCTCTTTCTGGGAGATGAAAGAAACAGCTGAGGGTTTATAAATAAAGACACATTTAAAACCCTGCTCACTGCTCCAAGAAAGATCCTCTCGTATTTTTGACTGCTTTGCTGCTTCAGACCCACACAAAGACCTCAGGATTTCACAACTGCTGGACCAGGCACGCCAGCCACCAGCACAGGATTGGCTTCCACCAGAGCTGGTGGCCTTCTTACATCTGATAACCAGAGGAAGAGTGAAAGTACCACGACCTAACTGGAATCCCTGTTTGGGCATGAAAGATGACAGATTTTTCTCCCCGACTTCGGCTTAAAATCACGTCTCTCCTTAAACTCAAAGAAAAGAATATTGCCAATATTTAGCAGACTAAACAGGAAACATTTTCCTTCTTTTCTCGTAGTCAGTCTGTCAGCAGGTCCTCACTGAGTTTTTCCGGTAATGGTGATGACTGGAGGAGTATAATTGTCCGAGCACATCAACCTGTGTGCTACTGATAGGACATCCCAAGGACCCCCGCCCATACTCTCAGCTTTAGGCCAAGCCACAGCAGCACATACCAACCATCCTTTCCCTTGTAAGGTAGCCTTTGTGGGAGACTGTATTTAGGGAAAATGGCTAATATTTAGGGACTGGAACTTGAAATGTTAGCTGGGCACCTATTTTAAACGGGCCCCATGAAGTCCTATACATAGCGCCAACAGTAAGAGAACCACATATAGGACTGGTAGGAGAGTGGCCGGAGTATTGGTGGCAGCTCATCCCGTCAGAGAGGCGACACAAAAAGCTCCTCTGGCTCTGCACCTTGTTATTTTTTCACCCCCCGGAGCATTCTGTGGGATGCTCCCACTGCCTTTATTAACCGTCGGGTTTTTATCATGCAAACAGATCTCTGGAAAACATCTGTTTCATGGACATCAAGGTTCAGATCTAAATGGGAAATCACTAGTTCACTTATTAGCTGCTCTTTTTTATTGAGAAGAAGTCAGATACTGAAACAACCCTTTGTTATCTGTAGAGGTAGAAAAAAATCCTCACTTCTATGAATTGTAAAAAAGCTGTTTCTTTTCATGCTGTGGAAGAATGTGTGCCTACATCGTAAAATAAATGTCCGGAAATGCTCCACACGGTAAACCAGACGTGCTCATCCTGTAACTCTGCAACAACCGGCCGGGAGAACCCACATCCTGGTGTTCACACGGAGGACTTAGGAAGGACTCAAGGAAACTGTCAGTCCGCTAAATCTGGAGGATATATTTGCTTCTTCTTCAGGTGCGCTGAGATGGCCCTGTGATGGACTGACCTGCCCCCCCGCCCTCTCCCTCTAACACTATTTTGAATAAGCGGTATAGAAATGGATGGATGGTATTATTGGAGTGCACAGAGTGGTTTATCTCAAAGCTCCTTTCAAAAGACATGATTATGACGAGCACAAACTGGAGATGTTTGAGGATGACTGGACATTGGCTGTTAAGGGTCAGCAAAATGCAAATGCTTCATTCAGTAGGGAAGCCATGATGCTTTTGACAGATATGAAGGTTCCTGCTAAAATGTCTGATTGATGGTTAGTAGTGGGTCCAGCTGGGCGTGCCTAACTAGTGGTGTATTTTTGCAGTCCTGACTTGTGGAGGAGGCAGTCAGCAGCACAGTCCCCTAAAGCGCTCTGTGTCCCTCACGCCTCCCATGAATGGCCCCAGCAGCCAGGCCCTGGGCCACGTCTGGCTGTCCCAGGAGGACATCCGGACAGCCAGAGGTCCGGCTCCAGACCATGCTCCTCTCTCACCCCAGAGCAGCATCGCCTCGTCGGGCAGCGGCGGCAGCGAGCACCTGGAGGACGCAGGTTTTGGAGGCGGGTCAGGGCTGCACCGCAGTTCCTTCCATGAGGAGGGAAGTGGCATGAGGGGTGAGTAAGACAGACCGAGGGCTCAGCTAGTTTATGTGTTTCCCTCTACATGCACGGTGTTTCTTTTAAGGATGAGACGTTTTTCTCCACAAGCATGAGGTTTCTTTAGGACTCTGAGCAAAGATGAGGGTGAGCTTAATGGTGAATTGGAGTAAAACGGGTAACTTACTCACCTTTCAGACCTCGTTGACAGTAATCCCTCCCTAATCAAAGTTACTTAAATAGAAAAAAAAACTATAGCTACATTTATTTCTTTTGGAATTCGATTTCTTTACTAATATCTAAAGAAATGTGCACTAATCCACATCAAAAGAATGTTAAGTTGAGGTTTTACAGCAGAATCTCAGACCATTCGGTTTTTGGCTGCTCAGGATATTAGAAAAAGCTGTCGTCCATTCAGATAAAGTTCTGCTTTGTGCTTGTTTTATAACTAACCATCATGCACTGGGGCACAAATTGAAACCATCCATCCATTGCCGTACGCTTATCTGAGGTTGAGTTTCAGAGGTTGAAGGTCCTGGAGGGAATCCCAGAACCTCCCACACTCCTCAGCAACATTCTCCAGCCCCTCCTGGAAGGATCCCCACGCTTTTCCAGGACGGAAGGGGTGCAGAAATCCCCCTGGATTGTTCTGGGTCCTGCTCCCAAGTGGTGACCAGTCGGATGTTTCAGTCCACCACAGCTCACTCCTCCAAGTTCCTCGTCCTATCTGTTCAATTCAGTTTTATGTATAAATGCTAAATTACAAGACACGTCGTGTCGAGGCTCTTCAAAGCTGCAGTCCAGTTGAAACCAGTTAGAATCAAGTTCGTCTTAATGAGTTCCAGTTCAATTGATTCCATAGTAGTCCAATTTACGCAGAGAAAAATACAAAACAAACCAACAACAGATATCATCGGGTCTTCTCTTTGATCCAGTTCTCATCCCGAGCGTGTGCAAGACATCTGGGGGGGAAAAAACTCCCTTCGACCAGAAGGAAACCTCCATCAGAATCAGAAGCGCATTTCACCTGCTGAGGTCAGCTCTATTCTCACCCCAGCGTGCCACCAAAGGATCCAGGTGCTGAGACGCTTAAAGCCTCCACCCGAGGCAGAGACCCGTTCCAGACCCGGATGGAGCCCAACTCATTCCACCTCGGATTTGGAAGAGCAGGCTTTCATCCCCGCAGCTTCAGTCGACCTCAGACGGCTGCAGAGTGATCTGAAGGTCCCCGAGGGAGCACACGGTCTGCCAAAAGCCCAGATGTGGACCTGAGGTCCCCAAGCCAGAGTCTAATGTTTCCTAATAAAAAGCAGCCTGACAGAAGGCATTCATGGTGTGCAGATTAAGAAGCAAATAATCAAATAAAAGCAAAGTGTTCTCTCCCCCCCTGAGAAACAAAACCCGGACATTTCTAAACTTTTCCAGCTAGCATTGCGTGCGCTTCCTCTCTTTGGTCATCAGAGATGATAAAAACTGTAACTTAAATCCAGATGAAGATCACATTTTCTAGCTAATGAGTTTCCTTTCCCGACTGAGTTCACTCTTTGGCTATCTCTTTTATGATATTGCTATCTTACTCTTTTGTAAGATTATTTAGATGTTTGCTATCCCCTTCACAGAAACACTAATTCTGATGTTGTTTGAGTGTCAGAAAAGACTCATCATTCATGTCATTTCAATCTTTTGTTTTCAGGATTCGAGTTTCTGACGAGGATGATTGTTATTTTTATGTGTTAATGTTGTCATTTTTTGGTATTAACATTCTTTAACTATCGGGAGAATATACAGAAAATGAAAGAGACATGAGGTCCGAGTCAAACTCCATCCTTAAACTTTGTACCAGTTTAATTTGTAAATGGATTTAAAAACAAAGATATTGGAGCAACACGCTAGCACTTTAGTTAACCTTGCTAGCTGTAAACAGAAACATTAAACACTTTAGAAGCAATTAATGAGCTCATCCTTCTGCTGACATGTCTGTACATAGATTTATTTCTGATTATTGATGCACTGATTATCGGTGGTTGTGCGTTATGTGATGGAGGGCCCACAGCTGATCACCGACCTCTGCTTGTTTTCTCCTGTCAGATGTTCCCGCATGGCTAAAGAGTCTTCGCCTCCATAAGTACGCTGCTCTCTTCTCCACAATGACCTACGATGAGATGATGTCGCTCACTGAAGAGCAGCTGGAGGCCCAGGTTTGAAAACCCCGGTTTGACTAAATTTGTGTGTGGGAAAAAAAAAAACATGAAATTCGGCTTCAGGTTAATGCGTTTACTTTGTGTGTTCCTTTTGCCCACAAAAGGCTGCAGACTGTCGGCTTTTTGGAAAGTATTTCATAATCATTTGACCGTTCAGGGGCACTTCCTGCACAGTTAGCTTAATCATTAGCCATTGTGGTTTTCAGTTTTTCCCTCCTCTCTGGCTGGGGCCCGGCATTCTCTGGACACCGTTCATCCATTGACTGTAGCCACTACTGAGTTTTCTAAAAATAACTTTCTGTTGCTGATTATTTTTTTGCCAAAGAGGAGAAGGCAGTGAGGCTCTTTTTTAGGAGACATCTCAGAACTGATCGGGCGTAGACCACAAAAACACAACGTATTCTGTGTCTGGCAACACAACTCACAAGCTACACGATCAGCTGAACCTGGTTACTGTGTCAGCACAGTTAACGCTGAAATTTTAGATGCACGGCGACTCAGAGGCAGAAAAATCTGCAGAATCTTTTCCTGCCTCTTGTAGCAGGTCAGTTTCAGGAGGTAACGCCTCTCTCTGCGTCCTAAGTCCCTGTTTGTAGTGATAGATGGCTAGAAATACCCACTGTTGGTAGTAAACCGAAGGACATATAAAAACTACAATAATGATAAAATGATGAGATAATGTGATCATTTCCAACCTTTTTTATTGCATTTAGAAAGGTTGAGTTTTTTTTTATGTCAGTCTCCAGCCCTGACACAAGAAATAAATCAGCATTAACTAAAAGCAGAGGCGCTGAGTAATGATATTCCTTTGTTGAAAATAGTTTTGTGACCCTGTTGCTAGCTTTAGATTCGTCATGTGAATATTTGGTGTTGTAAAAAAAAAACAGCAAGGGACAAATGGAGCTCTTGCTTTCCTTGTGCATGAAGACATTGAGGAAAGGAGGGAAGTGGCTAATTTTAACTTGGCTACAGCTGACCAGGAAGCTGTACATTTCCTCCAGGTGCTGCCGATTCCTTCTGTCAGACTCTGTGATGACACCCCCCCAAAGCCTGCCCTGCGTGGCGATGGATTCATTGTGCTTATGTTAGCTAGATATGCAGAAATCCATCTTTTCTTCATTAGAAGCTAAATGGCCATTTAACCTGAGGTTTATTACAGCTTTCTCTGTTTTCCTACAAAGGAGTTTGTCCCCTAGCTTCTCTTACTTGAACTTTGATTATACTTTCCCAAAATCTGTTCTGATAAACTGACATTTGACTCTGATGTGCTTCTTCCTACAGAAGGTCACTAAAGGAGCACGGCACAAGATCGTCATCAGCATTAAGAAACTCAAAGAGAGGCAGAATCTCCTGCGCAGCCTGGAAAAGGTGAGAGCAGCTCTTTACCTCAAAAAGCTGCAGGGCCCGGAGGTGCCCACCCCTCCCCAGGGCCATCCGGTGGTCAAGCTTGTAGTCTAAGTGGACAAAAGTGGCCCCCGGCTCTTCTTTTGCCCTGAGGGAGAGAAGAAGTGTAAAGGGTGGCCGTTCCCAGTTGGTGTTATGTGTCTCAGCTGGCCAGTAACGGAACACCTAAGCCAGGAAGGACCATTTTGGGCTCCGAATTTAAACTCAACCCCCCCCCCCCCCTCCCTTCTCTTCACTCTACCATTCAGGCCTCGAAGCAAGACAATGACACTCAAGGGCACAGCACGGGGGGGGACTTCTCTGACCAGCTAAATTCAGTCATAGCCTTCTCACCAACACTTGATTTTAAAGCTTGTTATTGCTGCATTTGTGGGGGAAACGGGCCAGAGGCTGCCTGGTATTTTAGAGAGTCTTTACACAGATAGGGGGTGTTGGGGCCAGAGGTAGGCTGACATCCTGTAGTTGGACACGTGTCGCGTTTTTTTTGTCGTTACTAATTTGCCTCAATTGTCTTATGGAGGTAATTGGACAACCCCCTTCTCTTTAGCTTCTCTGTTTCTCATCATTTTTACTAAAGATTGCACAGAGAAGCTGTTCTCCCTCTAAATAGACTGTAAAACGCTCACTCTGCCTCCCTGACATCATTTACTCTGCCAGGATGTGTTGGAGGGCAGTAATCTCCGCAGCCCGCTCCAGGAGCTGCACCAGATGATCATGACTCCCATCAAGGCCTTCGGCGGGGGAGAGGAGTCCTCCCTGCAGCGCCCCCTGCTGAGCCCTGACAGCAAGAGCGCGGCCCCCGGCTCCCACCTGGGCGGGGGGGAGGCAGAGTCCGGCGCCAGCGTCATCGCTGAGGGGGACCTGCCCGGCCAGTTCACCCGCGTCATGGGGAAAGGTGAGCGACCTGCGGCGGCCCTCTGCCGAGGCGTCTCCACGGAGCCAGAGCGCTCACCCTGCTTTGCCCTGCCCCCAGTGTGCACCCAGCTGCTGGTGTCCCGCTCAGACGAGGACAGCATCAGCTCCTACCTGCAGCTCATCGACAAATGCCTCATCCACGAGGTAGCCGCTCCGCTCCTATCCATAACAACCGTTTTAAAGTCACCTTTTCTTGTCAGAATATTCTTAAATTGAACAGATTAGGGCAAGCGCCGTTCATTTTCTTTTGTTTTACACTTGAATTTATGAGTGAA
Source organism: Menidia beryllina (assembly GCA_013363375.1). Classification (NCBI taxonomy): domain Eukaryota; kingdom Metazoa; phylum Chordata; class Actinopteri; order Atheriniformes; family Atherinopsidae; genus Menidia; species Menidia beryllina. The sequence goes on along the minus strand of JABUIW010044250.1, from coordinate 12,374 downwards.
GGAAAACAAACCAAGCAAATGCCAGTTAAAGTTTGACAATAATTTTGATAAATCCATTTAAGCAGCTGAATTTTTTCCCTTAAATATGTTGATGTAACAATTAATCTGCTGCTTAAATATGATAAAGTTTGAGTATGAGATGTCATGGATGATGCTTTGCTAAAAGAAGAACGCTCCCTTTCTGTTTATGAATCTCTTTAATTGTACATTGTGCTTTAAATTGTTGGCATCGTGCTTAAAATTTAGTGTAAGTGGAACTTTTAGGGTGCTGTCCTCCGTCCCTGATTTGTACTTCCTGTTCTACCCTCCCCCCGTCTTGTCAGTCATTCACCGAGACGCAGAAGAAGAGGCTGTTGTCATGGAAACAGCAGGTCCAGAGGTTGTTCCGGTCCCTTCCGAGGAAAACCCTGCTCGACATAGCGGGATACCGACAGCAGAGGAGGTACACTTAGACAGCCAGTAGTTTTGTCTTTTTGTTTTAATTAAGAGATGCTTGTGGGATTAAGATGATTTTCTCTACAATTATCACTTTGATTAAATGTTTAATATGTAATTTGATAAGTTGTTTATTATCATATCTGCTGTCTAAGTTATTTAAGTGATATTTTATCTCACCAGCAACACGGCTTCACCAACCACAGGATAAAAGTTACAATGAGAATTGTTTAAGAAGAAAAGTATTGTTTTTTATTTTAGCTGAATATTGTGTAATTTGTTCATTTTTATTATGGAGAATCGACTTAACTGTCAGTCGTTTTTGCCTTTCTTTTCACCTTGAATGCACGTATTTCTTCTTTATTACACATCATTTTCTAGTATTTCATCTGTTTTTTCGTTTTTTCTTCTGCCTTGCTGTCTCTCCCTGCCCCAGCCGTTTCGGTCAGTCCAACTCTCTCCCCACCACTGGCTGTGTCGGAGGCAGCATGTCGGCCCGGAGGAGCCACCACCAGTTCCAGATGCCCTCCAGGAGCCTTCCGGGCGCCAGGCTCGGCCTGCTGGGCAGCGGGGGGCTGCTGGGACCAACGCCTCGCAGCTCCAGCGGCACCCCCACAGGCCCCAAGCAGGGGAGACATGTAAGCCCAGCACCAGAGTTTGCCAACCAGGTGTTTAAGGTTTCCCATGATTCCCATTTGAGGAGATCTTTGTCTCGGTGGTTCTTTGGCCGCAAACAAGTTTGTTCATATTTTATCTGCTCGTAGTGGAACATTCAGGAATGAGCAATAAGACGTTGTGTAGAATCACCCGGGTGGCAGAATTCCTCCTTCAGCATGTATTCTGCCTAAAATAGGCTTTTTATTTCATGACAAAGAAATGCAGGCTGAGGAAGAGGCGCGGTAGTGGTGTGCGGCAGATGAAGTGAGGTGAATGGAACTCGTAGGCAGGTCACCCCACATACCAGAGCCTCTGCGTCAGCGCCGAACTCTGAAACAGGAGGAGCCGTGGAGCTGTTTCAGGCCGGTCCTGGCACACTTCGGTCTGGGCTGACCCACCTCAATGGAAACCTTCCCCCCCCCCCTCTTCTTCTTCTTCTCCTCTACAATGGGAGGAAATACCTCAGTTCCTCTTCAACGCGCTGGAGCTTCATGTGGAGGGCCGTGGAGTGGATGTGTAAGGAGAAAAGGAGAGGGCAGGGAGGGAAATTAGTGAGTCATAATTTGGGAGACGTAGCTGTGGTGTTGGAGGAGGAGGGGCAACAACAGAGAGAAGGTGGTTGTGTGAGTGTGTATATATACGAGGGGGAGAAAGGGAGCCAGTCAGAGGCAGTGAGAACAGTGCACAGGCATTTCCTGTTTTTCCCTGGCCTGCGGCGCTGGAGGGCCGCTAGGGGGGAGAGGGGTAAGAGATAGAGGTGAGGGGAGGGCCATGCAGCGGTGGTGGTGTTGTTGGGGGTTTAATGGGCAGGTTAAAGTGAGGAATTCATGTGGTGAGCGTCTCAGACTGTCATTAGGTGTGGGCCAGACGGAGAAAGCTCTGTGGGGGATAAAACCCGTCAGAGAAAGCCGTCCGTCTGCTCGCTTTGGGCCCGCGCCTTTTCCAGCGCCGCAAGTTTCGGCAAAAGCGGGATCAGGGAGACGCGGCGGTGCACAGAATGAGCAACACAGAAACAAGTGACAGATCTTATTGGTTGGATTCTCAGAAGACGGCCGTAGGGCAAAAACCGGTTGTCAAACAAAGATGGGACCAGCCTGGTCCGATATCGCCATCAGCCCCAGAGATGAGCTCATTCACCGGGAGGTTGGCAGGCTAATGTCACCAGTCAGAGGCTGTCGGTGGCCGTAGAAGTCTGGCGTGACTGTAAAAACGTGGCAGAATAGGTCATTAATTTATTTTCTGCTAATTTGCTCCATAAGGGACAGAGCAGGGCTGCACAGCTGAAGTAGCAATTGAAGTATTGAGTTTATAGATTAAAGTTATCCTGATCCATCTTGATTGGTTATGTAGAGAAATGCACAGATTGCTGAAAAACTGACTTGTGTATTTCTGAACTAAACATTTAAAACATAGGAAGCACCGATAGAAGTGTGGAGTATTTAATCCTACAGACCTCTCTGTTCAAAGGCAGACAACAGCCACAACTCTGTATTTGGCTTATAGTTCTGACTCTCCGTTCCACATCCTTCTTCACTAATCACACCTCACTGTAAAGTCACGTGACCATAAGCACTTCAGACCGTCCTCTGACAAAATCCTCACATGTGCACATGTGATTTCAGAAAGAATTTACATGGAAATCGATTGCTGAGAGTTCCAAACTGCAGGAGGTCTCTGTCTTTCATCCTAAGGAATAAGCTGTTGCTCAGAGACCTGCACAGAAACAGACATGGCCCATTTTTATCTGGTTAAAGCTAAGAGTATTAAAAGGTGCCATAGAATGAGGAGAAATGAAAATTAAAAAAAAAAAAATTTCCATTTCATCAGAACAGGCTGTTCACACTATGCTCCCTTTAAACAGTGTGCAGCTTTTTTAACCGTCACTGTTCTTTTTAAGGTAATCTAAGTTGCGAATGAATGTTTTTTTGTTTGCTTTTTCCCCTCTCTCTCTCTCAGGGTCCGTGGTTTGCCAACCCTGGAGGAAGCAACAGCATGCCGAGCCGGACCCACAGCTCCGTGCAGAGGACCCGCTCCCTACCGGTTCACACCACACCACAAACCATGGTCATGTTCCAACAAGCAGGTACGACACACATGGGGGAAAAATCATGGAAACCTGGTATGGTGCCACGGACGTACTTCATGCCTTAACCCTTTACCTACTGAAGCTTAAAATGGCTATTTAGAAATATTTTACTTGCGAATGTTGCGAACAAAGTAGGCTAAAAACAAGGCACCCTATTTGAATGCCTCCATTCAGAAGAAGCATCCTCCAGTCTGAACTGTAGCTTCCCAGATTTCTCCGATTGAGCTAAATTTGACAGAGTTGGGATACTAATACTTTGAACATGTAAACATAGTGGGTTAACATGGCTGTTTAATCCTTAGTTTATCACACTGAGGCGAGTTGGAGGCACTGAAATCCAGTATAGACTCGGTTTGATTAGAGTTCTGAAGTAGAAATGAACCTTTAAAGAATTAGTGAGGCCATCTTGTTTGTGGTGTTGTTTGACTACTTTGAGGGGCATCAAGAACAAGTAAAAACCATCAAATTAGTTATTTCAACAAATAACTAATTATTTATAAATTATATATAAATGGTTGTCACATCCGGTGTAGCTCGTATATTCCCAGTGACGGATCAGAAGGTGAAATGGGTTTATTGCTGGTGTGTGAATGATCAGTAACCAGCGTTATTGGCAGAAGTAGAGGGCCCCTGAAGGCTCTGCTGGAGGGGAGAGGCAGAGCCAAGGTTGTGTCGAACAAGGAAGCTTAGTCAGATTCAGCTGAGTTTCAGGTAAATGATGATGTTGCACTTCTCAGAATTTACCCAGGGAATTTTCTTTGTTCATTATCAACTGGGGGAACCACCCAGCAGATCCTTAGACACAGACAGTTGGGTAAATAGTTTTAAACGGTTCTGAGGCTCTGAGGCCAAACGCCGTGGGGTCACAGTGGCCGGCAGAATGACCTACAGTAGCCTCCGGCTGGCCTCGTCCCACAGGAACTGTGGACAGTTAAGGGACAAAGTCCACTTCCTCGGCTCAGCCAGAAATGTTCTCCTTTTAGAACCAAGAGGAAAAACAGACTTTTAAATAAAGCAGCCGAGAGGAGGGAAGTAAAGCTGGAGGGAGGATAGAGACTATGTGAGAGAGGAAGAGATGGAGGCAGGGAGGGAGGAAAGCGAGAGGAGTCTCACAATGAGGCTCTTTGTGCAGTGAGGACGGGGCTCTCTGGCCCGCTTTCCTTCCCTTCCCTCTCTCCCTGACTCACTTTCTTTCTTTGCTTTCCCATCCCTCCTATTTTTTTCTTTCTCCCATTCCTTCATTTCTGCCATCCCCTCCCCCATGTCCCTTTTTTTTTTGTAAAACTCTGCAGAGTCATGCACACATAACAGTCTCCCTTAAGGGTGGCTGTTGCTGGGATTTGGCTAGAGAGGCACATTCGAAAGGCCAGACACCCCTCCTACCCCCACCGCCCCCCCCTGTCCCCAGTACATATGTGTAATCTCCCCTTCCCTCCGCCAGCACATGGATAAAGAGCTTACTATCCCATGCACATTAAAGAAAACGAGAAGATAAAGAAGCAGCCATGTTTCTTCCTTGGAGCATGTTTGTGTTGCTCAGGGTGTGTGAACAGGGGGTGGGGGGCAGTGGGAGGGAGTGGAGGGTGGGATTTGGAGCCTATAAATAGCCCGGTGTGCACTAGTGGACACACTAGTGTCAGCTTGTGTCTCCGGCTGGGCAGTGAAAATACCTTGTGGCCAGTGTTAAAGGCCCAGCTAGGGACTAAATGGTTCACAGGGGTTGCTAGGCTGCGCCACGGCTCAAATACACAACCCACTTTCACCACTCAGCACACACATACTCCTCCCACCAGTCCCAAAGCAGCCCTCCACTAAACAGCCTCCACCCCGCTCACAGTTTAGGCCAAGAGCGTCAAGGGCAACTGGCACCTCCGAGTTAAATAAGGAGCCACAAAGCTCATTACATTAGCGATGTGTGTCCGTTTGTGTGTTGAAACTCAACTATAATGGAGCTTATTTACTTTAAAACAACACTTGATAATTAGATGTGAAAACTCCTGCTGAGAGCGGATTAATTAACCAGTTAGATCCATTAACAGCGTCATGTTGAGATAGAAAAAGAGTAGCTCATGCTTATTACACAAATAGACTGAAAGGAAACAAAAAAGAAACGGCTAATTAATGCATAATTGAGTAATTGTAAAGAGGCTGTAATTTATACTTGTGACTAAAATGAAGGATTTTTTTCCCCCCCAAGTAACCCTCCAATTAGTGTCCCATTGACTTCCCTATATCTCCAATTAGTCTTAACAGCATGTGTTCATCTTCTATCCCTTCCCTTTTTCATTGGAAAACCCAGTTTTATTTGCAGTTGTGTTGAATTAATAGCTGGGAGTAGTTGGGTTGTCAAGCTTTTTGGATCAGTCGTGTTTTATGGGATAAGAGCAGTGCGTGACAGAGTTTCCTCAAAAGTTAAGTTGATAAAATGTTACTGCTCATTCATTAGATCTGATCTGATAACTGTTTTATTACAGATAATCTGGCATTTCCTTTCTTTTTGTGCTAAGATTGTGTGCATGTGGAGTAATTCTTTTTTGAACCATCATTTTACCACACACATATGCACAAACATCACTACAGAAAACCCAATGCAGAGACTAAAACCACACTAGATTAATAATTTATCACTTATTTATCATTAATGTAAATGAATGTTTCAACATATTTTTGCTCCCAAAAAGTTCCTCCTTTCCCTTTTGAACAGAGTGATAATTTGATTATTTAGGTAACTCGTTTTTAGGTTATTTTGCTTAATGTTGATTTAAAAACGGGTGTTAAAAACCTGCCTCAGCTTTTCACTCACTTCAAATCCAAGATTAACTCTTTTGAACTTTTTTGTGTTGCCCCATCCGTAATTTCTGCTGTGTAGAGTTTTTTTCAATCACTGAATTTGTTTTTCTTCTGCTTGTCTTTACAGACCTTCAATTACCAGCGACGGAGCCGGATATAAACAATCGCCTTGAGTCTCTGTGTCTGAGCATGACAGAACACGCATTGGGAGGTGCGTTTTTAAACAAGAATACAGGATAAAAACACCAGATTTGATCAGCATGTTATTGGCAAAAACTGATTATTAAAGCCACATCTTTTCGGAGAAGACAGTTTATAAATATGTTGGAATTGGTCCAGTTTAGACAACCAGCTGGATTAAGTCAGTTGGACGCAAACAGTGTTATTACTCAGACACAAAAAAAAAGCTTTTCTTCCGTTGTCGTGAGTTCAGCAAATCGGAGGGATTTCTGCCTCCAGACGAATCAGCAGAAAAGAGTCTGACGCTCGGCTTTAAGAGCCTGAACACACAAGCTCTGCAGCCATGCGAAGTATCCAGTGTCCAGAAGCTCTGAAAGGATCTCAGCTCCAGACTATGAAACCCACAGGGGTTTTTCAGACATTTGGTTCAGGGATTTTCCGGCCAATAAGACCTAAATAGATCTAATAAGGTCTAAGTTTAAGTACCAGTCAGTGGGAACTGTAGATTTATGAGCTATATATAAGCTGTTTTTTGGTGTTTTGGGAGGTTTCAGGTGATGATGATAGGAGAGTGTCAAGGGCATAAAATTTCATTTTGAATCTGGATTTAGGTGAGCCAGAAGCCGTTTTTCATATGGCAGCATCTTAAAATACATTAATATAAACAGTATTTCATCACCAGCACAAAAACCAGCTGAGTTTAACACAATCAGTCAGAGGTTTCCATCTCCTGGTTGCTCAAACCCAAACCCTCCAGAGCCATGGACGCTAAATACAATGAAATCTATTGTTTCTTTTCTTTCTTTTTCTTTTTTTTGACCCAAAAAAGCAACATGTGAAGGGAAAAGGATGTTAACATTTGACCGGCAGGTGGTTGTTTTTTAATCTAGAAACGGTGTTGTGTTTGTGAATGAGAACTCCTAAAGAAAACACATGGGGAGATGGTGAAATGAATTGATATTGAAATGAACAGATTTTTTGTCTGTTTTTGCAGATCAAAGCTCCTGATTAATTCCAGTCCAAATTTAAAACTACCAGCTTTGTTTGGGTTTTTTCTGTTCAATGGAAACCTGCCGCCACTTAAAAAAAACATTTGAATGAATAAAAACGCCATGGTCAAGTTTAGACATTAATGGAATGAAATCAGCAAAGAGCCTTACTAAACACTTTTTTGGGGTTGTTTTCTTCTCCGGCTTTTGGACGTGTGGCACCTTCTCTGCTTTATTTTCCACAACGACGTGGCTCAGTAACATTTTCCTGCGTGGCCGAACCCGAAGCAGCTGTCAGACGGTTGTCCCGCCCCCCACCCTTATCAGTATTTTGACAGATGTGTTGTTGTTGCCACGGCAGTGGGAGCCCCGGCCCCCCGCCGTGCGCCTGATCGGGCCACCTACAAGCCACAGGAGCAGTGCAGCCGTAACTCAGAGGGACCAATCAGAGCTGTCAAATGGGGCGAAAACGCCTACAAAAAATCAGCCAGGCTGTTATGAAATTATCTGAAATCCTTCCCTGATAAACCTCTTTAATTGGTTCTATCAGAGTTCTCCAAGGAGAGAAGACGGGCTGTGTTACCACCTGTTTACAGCAGGTTGTTTCATCCTCGATCCCACAGTCTGACTGTGTCGTCTTTCCGTTACAGACGGTGCCGACCGCACATCTACGATATGAAACTGGGACCTGGGTGAGAGCAGCAGACGCCGCGGGTACGAGGCCCTCTCAAGTTAAGCCAGCCGAAGGTCACCAGTCCTCCCGTCCCCCTGCCAGTAGCCGTGGGTAGAGCTCAACCCAAAGGGCCCGCCGGCACCCACCAAACCCCAGCGGGCCGCTCACCGAACGGCTAACACAAGCTAACACGCTGGCACCCTCCGTCTGGAGGGGAAAACACGAGCCCCCCGCGTCCCCGAGGGGGGAGAAGGGCAGCGGCCGGACAGAGGCAGAGCAGCGCCCCCGTGGGGCCACCAGAGGCACTTCTGCTCTCCTGTCAGCCCCGGTGCAAAGGAGAAGCCGGCCCGTGGATCCGGACCCAGAGAGGCGCAGGCCCCTTCCAACCGGACCCAGTCGTCTCTATTCGACCGCAGCTCACGGCACGTTTCACACCGATAACTTTACCTCAGAACCCACCCACCCCCCCCACAGGAGCCACGAGGATTCAGAGGGACATTTGGGATTCGCTGGACTGATTTCAGTGCAGAGGGAGTTTGTTGAGCTCAGTATTAGGTGGCAAAGATATCATCTGTTATTGTTTTGTCTTCAATGTTTACATAATGATGCTACTTTCAGAGGGTACAGACACACGTTGAATGCAGGTATGTCTGGTGGGATTTTCTGTAAAGCCTCGACCGTCTGCAAGTTTGACGTCCCACGAGTAGCCGTCATGCTAGTTTACAGCTAATGTGCTTGGTCTTTATTTCTATCAGCCCACAGGAAGAGATGAGTGGCTCGAACGTTTACACGGGCAGAGGGAGAGGTGGAGGTTGAGCAGATGTGTGCAGGAGAACGAGAAGAGGAAGGTGATGTGGAGAAAGACTCAGGAAGTAGGAGAGGAAGGAACCCAGATGCAGTGATACTGAGAAGGGAAGCGGATGTTATAAGGAGAGACATCAGAGGCAGGACCTTTGAAGATGACCGAGGAAGATGATGTCATGTCTGATCCAGTTGTGAGTCTGTTCGAACGAGGGAGTGTAGGAGTTCGGCACCTATCTGTCACCATTATTTGTACTGTATCAACAGGCATTAACGTTTTTAAAAGCCTAAATGGGAGATCAGTAGACCAATGGGATCTGGTTTAGTGACTTTGAGCTGTATGGAAAAGCTAAATATCTTTATTAGACTGGAGGAAGTAAAAGGCGGAGAAAGCGATGCAGAGATTTGGTTTCCACTCAGACGGCTAAAATATTAGAGCAAATGCCCACTGTCAGTCCATGAAGGGTAGTTTTCCCAGAGATTGTCTGTGGTCGCGTACCTCCCCCTGCTGGCCAAAGGCAGTCACTGCAGGACAGACACTGAAGCCCATGGAGACGCAGGTCCACAGAGGACGGGCAGATGGTCGGAAAATCTGTGACCATCTGATTTCTCACGGATTTCCGGCGCATCTGGGTCCTCGCACGCGGCCGAATCTCATGGTTATTCTGTGTCTTAATATTTATCCGTAGTTACTTTTGTCTGGAATGCAGACGCGTTGAAATGAGCTTTATTGTTCAATAAGCTGGTCGGGTCACTGGTCGGTTGCCTGTGTGGCGCCTGACCCCGAACCGCCGCCGCCGGGGGCTCCGACCGCTTAGTTTCTTTATCATTGTTGTTTTTGCGTTTAAATCCTCTAGTATTTCCTTTTGTATTCTGCACTTGATATGATAATGTGATACACTAAGACCCAAACATTCAAGGCTCAGCCACCAGGGCTGACTCCAGTTCAGACACGTGACTGAGCAGTGAGGAGAGGTGGGAGAGCCGAGGTAGAGCCGAAGTAGAGGCGAGTTAGAGGCGTCTCCCAGGCTGCAGATAGGCCACAAACGGGTCCCTGTCACACACACTAAGGAGCTCGTCAGCATTTGTGCATGTTTACAGTTATCCAGACCCCATTTACCTGATTTATTTAGCTGGGTTTTCAGTGTTGTCTGCATAATTCTGTTCTAAATCATGTCAAACCAGCAATATCTCAAACATTTGGAGATTGAAATTGCAGGTAAATATGACAGACGGCTCAAATAAAAGATAGTTTATCCTCTTTTGGCTTGTTTTGTGATAGTAATTGCAGATTATTTGATCTCATCAGAAAAAAGAGACAAAAACATGCATAGATCCTGGCGGGGGTCCTTTCTGTAGATGTGCTGAAGGTCCAGGTCCTCCCGTCTGGGTCAGCTCATCGCTCGGTGGCCGTTTGTGCGTTTTTGACTTCCACCAAAGCGTGAATGAGTAATCTGCCTGGTGCCCGTTCATCAGGGCCTCATCGTACTCCCTCAGTGTCACTGCCGTATGAACCAGTACTTAAAGTAGAGTCCTTTATTTATTCTGTTCTCATAGTGTTTTGCAGATGTGATACTGATCATTTAGGTGTTGTATTATTTAAAGTACTAAATGTATTTACGTGTTATGGCTGGTGACCATACATACATCTCATATTAACATAGTTATTGCCAACGGGAAGGTTTCCCTCGTGTTTGTTGTTGCTTTTGTTGGATTCTGATTTCGTGTTGGGATTTCTCATGGTGGCCGGGAGAGCCGGAGTCTGAACCTGGTTGCTGCTGACGCCTTTGGGAGAAGTTGGCATTAACCCTGTAGCTCCTCCACAGAACAAAACCCCAGAAAAAGCAGCTGAAGCCCAGCGGGAAGGCGGTCAGGCCTGCCTGGCTCAAAGGCAGCGGCAGCCTCTGGCTTCTGCTTCAGTTTTCTACTCAAAGGGATTCAGAAGCTGGTATTTTTTCATATCACTGTGCCAAGTTCCAGTTACAAGGAGGAGTCCGTTCAGGCTCGTTTTAGAGAAACACACTAATGGTTACATTTCGCGCACATGCTGGCGGATTCAAGTTCAGCAAGTGGGTTTTGTGATCTTTGTAGGCGACGGTTAGGATCCGTCTCCTCAAACCAAAAGCAGATCGGCTCTGTGGGTGCGCGCGGCAGTATTAACAGTTCGAAACGCCTCGATATTCCAAAAAATATTTAATGTTCTTTAAGTCGAGACATGTATGCAGTTTTATATCTTTTATTTTTGTCTTAGATTCTGCAGTTTAGTCTGTTTATATCAATATGGGATGCCGAGACTGTTTTTTTTTGTTGTTGTTGTTTTTGTTGTTGTTGTTTGGTCTTTTTAAATGCAGCTGCATCCATTCTGTAACAAAGCTGTTACCGCTTGACTGTGCTCCTTTTACTTTATTTAGTTTCATTCTATCAAAGAGCCGATGTCCTGTATTGACTGCAGGCTTGCGTATATATTTGAGAAAAGAATATTGTATGTTTAATAATAAAAAAGCTTTTTAAAAAAACGGCAAAAAAAAGAAGAAAATCTAGAAAAAGAGCTGGAGGTAAATTGAGGAAAAAAAGCGTTATTTATATTTTAAAACTGCATGCACAAGACTGGGAAAGTCGCATTTAGAATAACAAATGGCAGTGCCTTTTTTATACTTGAGACATTGACCCCAAATGTAAAAATGTTTGTGTTTTTTTTCTTTTCTAAAAGGATTTTTAAAAAGGAAAACGTTGCAGGATGGGATTTTTCTCTCGTTCATCTGCGACCCCGATGCCTTCGTTTCTTTCTGGTGTGATCCATGCAGTTTCTTTTTCTTTTTTTATGCAGAGAGAACTGATTATCTAGTTTTACTTACTTCCCAAATCATATGATGATGCTGGATTTGTGTCGGCATCCACAGAATGGATTGTTTTGTCCAAAAACGTTGTCCTCTGGAGTTTGTATGGAAAAAATATATATGAAATTAAAGGATCATTGAATTAGCTTGCACTGGCTTAAATGTCCATCCTCGACCTGCCGGAAGTTAAAACCATAACTCATCATTTGTTTTCTGTACTCTGAACTATGCCGGATGCTTTATGCAAAGATCGATGTCTGCTCCACATGTCAGTGCTTCCTGCCTCACTCGTGTTTATTTGTCCCTAAAAGCACCATTTTCTCCTCTGCTCTGTTTATCTGAGGCTAATTCAGCTGCTTATAAGATGTAAACCTAGAGGCTTTTGAACATATTTGAAAAATGTTGGCTTTTTGGATGAGGAGCTGCTTTAAACATCTCAGACTTTCAGTTTAGATTTGTCAATATTTCTGGGATGAGGAGGAACTATTAGATCAGTCTACCACTGATTTACAGTTGTATTAACTTTATTATTCATTTTGCCCTTTTAACTGACATATTTTCAATTATTTCTTCAATTCAAATTCAATTGTGCAGATTTGCAATCTTGTATCTGTTAGCATCATTTCTAAAACTTAAATCTGTTTTTTTATTTATCATATTGGAGTTCAGAAAATTGTCCCCAAAATGCTCTGAGGTCAAATGGGAAAACGCCCTTTATCACCACCAGGGGGCGACAAAGACGATCGTTGATTTTTAAGATTTCAGCGGCCCATCTTTCCAGATTATGAAATGGCAAAAAGAACAGAGCTAGCTCCAGGAAACCTCAGGAGAGAGACTAAATGTAGATTATTGACTCAGTCAGAATCCTCTGCAGCCTGATAGCCGCCTCGCTTTTAATGAACTGGACGTTTTCTAGGTGGTTTGCT
>JABUIW010044249.1:0-13462 GCA_013363375.1 Menidia beryllina | reverse complement strand
TGAACTTAAGCGTCACCAGATAGCAACTTTTGGCACAGTGAGTCCAAGCAACACTGACCCTCACGCAAATAAACTGATCCAAAGTGCATTCATAATCCAAGTGTTCGGTATTTAATGCCAGGAAACCTTTAACGCATTAGCATTGGAAAAGTCCCAGACTTTAGAGTGAAAGATATGGGAGATCGGTTAGGAAATGGGGTTATTTTCTTTCCTCTCGAGGGTTTTAAACACACCGAAATGCAAGAAACGGAAATATATTTTAAATAAAATAACTGAGGGGTGTAATGATCCCGTATCACCAGCAGGATGTGCTGACGTGTGTGGTCAGGAAGTCAGATGATGGCTTTTTTGAAGCCCGTTTAGTCACTGCACCACGTGTTCAGGTGGACGGACACCTCCAGTGATGTCACGAACACCTTTCTGTACTGGAGCTCATCTCTGGGTCAATCTGTGAGGACAGGAATGACCACAGAGCTTCCTGACCTGACTGTTTTCCCTCTCAGATTACAGTGTGTTGTCTGAATCTGGCACAGCTCAGTCAGACTGCAACATTAGACGGTGTCAGCGCTGTAAACAGCTAACAGAGTCAAGCAGCTCGTAAGGAATCGTGTGAGGCTGACTACACACACTAACACACATACACACCGATGGCATTTTCAGATTTCTTACGCAATGTTTCATGCCTTTTTTTTTTTTTTCTTACAATGGAAAAAGATGTGTGAAACCATTCTGATAAAGCAGTCTGGCAAGAGTGTTACGCAACAGCTCTAAAAATATAAGTGGTGTGCTATAAATAAATGCATCCGCTGTTATTTTTACTCGCTGGAAATCAGGCGATTCCTGAGCCTTTTTTCATTGTTCTCCTGCTCTTCTCTTCTCCGACCGCTGCTGCTGCTGCTGTGAATGCTGCATTGGGATGAGATGATGGGAAGCCGTGAACCGAGGAGGAAAAAAGGGACACAAAGGAGCAGCAGGCTCCATCTGGCTCGCTTTTCTCCCGCTTTATTCGGCAGCTCGCTCTGTCTTTCCCCACTGCCTCCCCATCCGCCTGCGTTTTGATCCCCCTGCTCTCCATCTTTGAAGTTTCCTTCCCTCCAAGTTCAGAACGCAGTGTCTTGAGTGAAACGGGGGAGGGAGAAGAAAACCCTACATGCTTCAAAGGGCTTTTCTTTGGGTTGTGGGAAGGTGGGGGGTTATTTTTAGCCTTCTGGTGCCCACTTGAATCCTTGAGATGAGAAAGGAAGAAAAAAGGTGGCTACGTGATGGCAGAAGAGAGACTTCGCCACTTGGTCTGCGGAAAGGCACGTCTCCAACAGGTTAAGGAGTGAGCTGAAGGGCCGGCTATTTTCAGATGGAAAAGATGGTGGAGGTCAAAGTAGACTCCCAGAAAAAAAGGAGCTTTGGAAGCTAAACTTGGCGGTGAGCAACAAAAGACTGACATAAATATATATATTTAGAGCTGTACTAATGGTTTACACCTAGTCGTCCAATTAATTCGAGGTTTTGGATTTAATTCAATTGGTTTAATCCATTTTGAAGAAGCAAAGTTTGCCATTTCACAGGTTAAATCGTAGTTTCTGTCGATCCCAATCAGGATGGACATCCATGTGGATGTGACCCTGCAATGGGCCGGTCAGACCATAGCAGCTCTTTGTTCCCACTCCCACAAAAGTCTGTGAGATTCAAGCTAAACTTAAGCTGGAGTTTGAGTCTCTGGAGTGAGCTGCTCCTCTTTTGTCATTTTTTTTGTATTGATGAAATTGTGGGCAACAATAATACTATCTGCATCTCATTTTTCCCCCCAGCATTTCAAGAAAAGCTGATTTTCAGGTGTGCATCTTCTGCATCTTTTTGGTAGCAAAAAAAAAAAAAAGGTAACTCAGTACTGCCACCTACTGGGCTTGTATGTAACTGGTAAGAAACGTGAATGGACTGAATTTTTCCTGTAATTAATTAATCAGCCTTTCCTCAGTTATAACATCAGGCGGACGAGCTAACTTTGCTAACACCAGTAAAAATAAAAGATAAATAAAAGATTAGGCTGAAAGCCTAAAGTTTGTTCAATTTGCACTAAACAGTCATTCACATACCCTCTCAAATCAACCTTTTGTCAGCTATTTGAAGCAGAATCCAGTCATTCTTGCCCAAAATGGCATCTGTCGCTCCTGATTTCCTCACTTCTGATGCAACAACGAATCTGTTTGTACCTTTTCAAATGTAGATTTAGGCAAATATGAAAAACATTTTTCTTAAAAAGGCCAGCCTGCTGTGCCTGATGAAGGTGGAGCAGAGACTACCTCATTAAGGCCTCTGTGGGCCTGCAGACATCCGGTCAGCACGCGCAGCTCTCCGAGAACCTGTGGCACGTGCAGCCTTCCTCACATGCGCAGCTTTTAGGGTTCCCTGAAAGCCATAAACACCCATCGCAACGAAGGGAAATTACGGCTAAATGAGTTGCCACGAGGCTGAGATATTGCGCCTTTCTTGAGTCTTTGAGTGGCTCTGTTGCCGCGGTTCCCAAAAAGCCCACACAATAACTTCATCCGAGTTTGATGCCGAGTAGGGAAACATTCATCAAAAATCCATAAAACGCTTTACCTGATGCTCATTACTCAGTTAATGATTTTATCCTCTCTCATCATGTCTAATATCTCGGGTAAAGGTCATAAAAGGAGCTAATAACATGATGATTTCCCATGATGATTGCTTCCTTGGCTCCTCTGTCCTCTCATTACTTACTGTATCGCCATTATATTCTCTCATTACGCCGGCAATCACGCCGTTCGGAGCAGAGGGCCACACTTTTCAAACGGGGCTCATCTGGGCCTAAAATAGGACTCCCTGCGTTTGCATGTTTACACAGAGAGGTTGTGACTAATCTCATATCCTCCCTCATCTGTTGCCACCCGACTGCGCCACCCACCATTTTCTCATGATGGATCGCGAGCGTGGAAGGAAAAACAGGCTTTTTCAGTGGGAATCTCCGGTGTTGTGTAACGCGAGCTGCTGACTGATGGACGGGCAGATCACCATCTACCGACCCCACTGAGAAAGGCCCCCTCTCCTCCAGCTTTTAATATCGCTGAGGAGAAAACGCTTCTCCCTATAGGGGAAATCGTCTTTTTTTTTGCTGGAGCCAGCACCAGGACAGTCCCTTTACTCAGCTGTGGCACATCTGTCTCCATTAAAGCCAGCGTTTTTTTAACCTTGTTAAGAGGTCTGTGAAGTGTGGTTTTTTTAATGCTCGGTGACACCTCTGATGCCTGAAATGATGCTGACCTTTGAGGTTTTTGCTAGCAAAACAGCTGTGTTTGAAAGCTGCCAAGCGCATTTAAATTAAAGCCAGCCTTCCTAACGTCCGTCGGCTGGACTTTTTAGCGCACGTGTTTCTCCTGACGTCGCCTGTGGGGGAGCGGGCTCGGGCTGGGGGGAGACATTTGGCGTGGCGTCTGTCGTGTGGGCTCCACATCTCCCAGCGGAGCTCGCCGCTTAAGCTAGTAGCCCCTGGGGCTCAGCCCGGACAGAGCCGGTCGGGCCAGAGCCGGACTTTGATCTGTGTGCGTGCTGCTGACCGAGAGGCCTCTGTCCAGTCCCTCTGACCCTGCCGGCCCCAAAGCTGGTCACTTCAGTAGGGATTTTGAGCTGAGGTTTAGGCTGTAAGTTGCTTTTCATACAGGAATGAGCTAATTTAAGGGCAGTTTCTGTACTTCTGAATCCACGTCAGTATGTACAGTCCCTGGTCAAAGGTCTGGACCTATCCAAACCGGATCTGTACTTAATCTATTTCAATCAACAGTGAAGTATCAGCCAGACAGATCAAATCTATGCGGATGTGTTACTTTGGAATGAATTGAAAATGCTCAACGCGATTGATGTTTCTTGGCCATTAGTGAATATTTTCAGTGGAAATAAACCTTATCAGAAAAGTGCTGGATAAAAGTACTAAGACAGCCGTGATCAAACAGCTGGAATAAACTGTTGGTGCTGAGTGTCTCTGTAACAAAAGCATTTTTAAAAAGCTAACTCGTATTTCTCTATGAAGTCGGATTGAAGACCAGCTAAAACATTTGGATGCTTTTGTTTTTCCCAGGAAAACCACAAATTCCCAAACACTCCAGACAGCAAAAATCAAAACAAAGATGTATTCACTTTTTCTCCAAATGTATGAATCAGTGTAACCCCCCCCCCCCTTGTGTATGACTATCAGTACATCGGTCATTGGTCCGAATCCCAAACATTTCATCACTTCACATCCCGGTTTGGCAGCAAACAGCGTGACAAAACTGCCTGAGCTAAGATTTCTCACGGACTCGTTCCAGAATCCGACCCACTTGAGGTCAGACCTGGCGAGGGCCCTCTGGAGGTGGACCCTCCACGCGGCCGGCCCCGGTCTGCCCTCCTGACGCTGCGTCCTCCTGCAGGGGTGTGCCTGGTGCTGGGGTGCATGATCTTCCCCGACGGATGGGATGCGGAGGTGATCCGGGACATGTGCGGGGAGCAGACGGGGAAATACTCTCTGGGCGACTGCTCGGTCCGCTGGGCCTACATGCTGGCCATCATGGGCATCCTGGACGCCCTCATCCTCTCCTTCCTGGCCTTCGTCCTGGGGAACCGGCAGACGGACTTCTATCTCGACGATCTGCAGACGGACAACAAAAGTATTGGTAAGCCAGACAAATCCAGCAAGTTTCCTCATCCGGTTCAGTTCGTTTTCCCCACAATCCCGCTCGTCTTTATGGGATATTCTCACTTCAGTGGCCGAGATTAAACTCTGTCTTGGTAAATTTGAAATGATGGGTAGCACAAGTAGACCAGCTGCTGTATTTCTGCTCATCCAGGGAAAAGGAGCAGCACTGTGGCGGCTTCAGTACTCTACTCTCTCTCTCTTTGCCCTCATTTAATCTCAAATAACTCAAATGAAGCCAGTAAAGATGAAGTTACATAAACCAAATATTGTGCCAAGAAAGCTAATAAAAGACATTTCTTAACCTTGTAAATGATTTCCTAACCACTAACTTGACTAAATGTAAAAGAAACTGCCTCCTTTACAGACGTAAACAGAGAGATCCTTACTTTTTATGGACCTCATTGCTCCACATGATGGCAGCTCGCTAAGGTGATCAACGCTACGAGCGTTTGTTTTGAGTTAAACCATTTAAACCTGATAAGAGAGACTTAAGTGAGCCTTAAGATAGCTGTCCACAAAGAATACAGTCAATGAAACCTGAACCGAATCGATTACCGACAAGAAAGTTGATGGTTTGATGAAACAACCTTAAACAAATCCAGTTTAGTTCAGGTTTTGAATTAAAATCGTTCAAACAATGGTTTCCATTTGAAATTAATAGAAGCCTACTCGTTTCTAATAAGAATTCCTGGTTCTGACAGTTAGAGGTTTACAGGAAATTTCATCATATTGCATAAAAGCATAAAGTTACTCAATTATCAGAGGACCAGATCAAGGTGTGCTCCACTTTCTGAGATAAGTCTTTCTTGTGCCCACCAGCTCATGTTGTCTTCATACACTCTTAAAGTGCAAATTATAAAAGTAACTCGGTGCCTCTGAAGTTGGATGAACCAAATCCTTCCTCCTACTCATTTTATGCCTCAAATGCGGGGCTATTAACACCAGCAAGACTTCCTCAGTTTAAAAAAAATAAAAAAAATGAACGCGCTCCAATCTGACCTCGGCATCTTCAGCCGAACGGCTCTGGGCGTTGAATGGAAGAGGGGGAGCGAGTCCTCTGGGGGGGGGGGGGTTCCTGACAGTTTGCACACGGTTGCGTCAGGACAGTCGGATCTGGAGGAGGAGAAGGTAAAGAAGCAGCCCACGTCCCCCCAAAACCAACCGGTGATGAGACCCCCACTCCTAGAAGGTCATCATGACACAGCAAAGTGGTGGCAGAAGAGGTGGGGGGGGGGCACCAGGAGCTTCTCCAGACAAGGCACCAAAAGAGTAAAGGACAGGGGGGGAAGGAGAGGAATAGGAAGAGCCAGGGATGGAGGGAGCGTAGTGACATGAGACGTCTCGGTTCCTCCACCGTGGTTTCCATGGCAACTGGAGATGTTCCAGAGCGTGGGCGTGTCTTTCCGTTTTTATCTGATTAACCTCACCGGCAGTCGCAGAGATGTTTGATATATTACTCATCCAGCGTCGCCCAAGCGTCTCCAGTCGACTCAGGGCCCACGTTTCTTTCATAAAAAAGGTAAAACGCCCCCTCTGGCCCTCAAATCTCACAGATTTCACAAAGGAGCCCCGATAACTTTTAATCATCCTGAGTCACAGAGTCTGTCACATAGCTCCTCAAAGAGGCATTTCGGATTCAAATGAGGCTTTTTAGCTTTTTTTTTTTTTTTTCGGCATAAGTTTGTTTATTGCTCAGATTTCTGCTAAATCGTTTTTCTCTCAGGAGGATGTCACAATTTTTTTAATTTACAGTTCCGATTTGAGACTCAAAAAATGAAAAAGTAATCACATACATACATATATATATATATATATATCTTTTTTTAATATATTCTATATGTAATATATATATATATTTTTTTTTTAATATTTTATATACTTTTTTTATTTTAATTTTTAATTTTTATTTTTTTTTATCTGAGCCAGATGGCTCAAAGACTCCTAAACTCCAATGAAAAAATGTTGGCTCCGGTTTTTTCGGTGCCATCGGGGGAAGGCCGAAGTGCTTCTCTCGCTCTTTCCCGAGCGTGGTCATGTTTTGCACAAACGTGCACTTTTCCTGGTTGTCTCCCTGTAATTAAAACTCCTTTTTTTTCCTTCTTTGTCCTTCTCTGTCCTTGCAGATTTTGCTGTGTCGAGGGTAAGTTGACTTTGTGTTGCACGTTTGGCATCATGTTTAAAGAACAGGCTCGTATTAATGTGGTGATGCAGGGCCGCTTCAGTTCTCCAGCAGTGTTCATCAACTACCCAACACACTAATGCTATGCTCATTAAGTATTGATTATAATGCCAGTTGTGTCAACACAATGGTAACAGATGTCTTTCCGCATCCGTCAGTCACACATACAGATGCCATCAATTAGAGTTGCCTCCATTAGTCAAAAGCAAACCAGTTTCCAGCTGCTTTCATAACAGAGAAACGGCTGCAAAATGAATCGTTCGTGCACGAAGAAGCGATTCATTTATAGGTTGAAATTAAATAATAAGACTCACTGAAAAGCTTAAGCTACAGATGCGTAGAGGTGCGGAAAAACTGGAAATTTACACCAAAAATGTATTTCAGTCACTGGAACCTTAAGAGTTGACAGACAAAAGCAAGTTTAGAAAGACGCTGGTTGGATTTAACATCAACAGACGGGATGAAAGGATAAAAGAAAGGTTTTATTTCCAAAGTTTTCCTCCATTTTTTTTAGTATTCTAAAATGAACAAAGCAGAAAAAACTAACAAGCCTTTTTTGCCCATTCAGTGCCCTCATTTACATTCGAATGTCATTGATGACATTCTGATGTACCAGAATAAAGTAGATGTTCTGCTTTATATGGAAAAATATACATACGTGCATAAGTTGTGATGCATCCCTTTTCTAGCTTTATTAATCCAGTGTTGCATTTTAGAACTTAAAGACTTTTTTCCCCCAAAAATGCTCAAAGCAGCGGTACAATGTGGATGCAGAGAGGAAAACACACACTGACTGGAACTGGAGGCCGGCAGAACAAAAGTGTCTTTGATTAAACTTACTGAGAACCGCAGAGAAACAAATCCTGGACAAAGTTCATAGAAGATGACAACTTTTAGAGCTAAATGAATCAAACTGACACATGGCTGCAAACAGGCTTGGAGGAACTGGAAAACAGAGCAAACGAAACAACAGTCCTGTAAATACACCGACTAGCTCAACACAATGAGTCCATTTGTGCTCAGGGAGGAGGTAAATTCAGGCCGGACTCAGTCTGCTCACCATAAAACAGGGAACACAAAGAACATCCTGACATGAAAATGCTAAAGCTTTTTGGCTCTTTGGTTCATTCACCAACTAGATATTGGCTCAAAATTGGTCCAAACAAAACAAAACCACTATAATCAGACTGCAGCTCTTTGACTGATGAAACTGACTAAAACTGCTCCATAATCTCGCTCTACAATAAAAAAAAATTATGTCGATCAAAGCACAAAACCGAGCAGGTTCACAAAAAAGGCTGATTCTGGCCTTCAGGGTTGCTCAAAGGCTGAGAATAATTACATTTCCTCACTTAAATTATGTTAGAAAACAGTCAAATCTGTGATTTGTGGGCTGGCACATCTGGATTAAGTGCTTTTTGACTCTGAAATAACAGAAGGAGCATTTTTGGACATTGTAGTCTACTTAACTGGCCCATCTGAGATCAAACCAGGTACCACCTGTGTTCCCCAAACCTGCTCCTCAGTGCACACGGCCCAGCGAGCTTCAGAAATAAACGCTGTCCTGTGACTTTGGGCTCAGCCTGAGCTAACTGCTCAAAAAACGCAAACTTGTCACACCTGGAGAGGTTTTGGTGTTTTTTGTCATGTCTTGGGCCAGTCATTTCCCGTTTTATTTTGAAAAGTACGGTACATCCCGTCTCGTGTCAGGTCACTTGCACTTCCCTGTGTGTCACCTGTCTGATTGCCTCCACTAATCCCTGATTGTGTTCACCTGGAGTCCCTTCATGTGTTTAAACACGGTTCCAGGGGGTTCCGTTCTATCGACCCACGATACTCTGCTTGAACCTTGAACTTGAATTCCGTGTCCTGAATCTCCATTTTTTTCCTCTTATGAGTGATTATTATTTTGTACTTCATAGTTTTCAGCCTAGTTTTTGAGTGATTATTATTTTCTACTTTGTCCATAGCTTTGTTCCGTCTCGATTTGAGTGATTATTATTTGTTACTTTTTTCTAGCCTTACTGTCCTCGTTTTGAGCGATTGATTTAAAAAAAAAAAGTTTTTATTTCTTGCCCATCCACTCCCTATCCCTTTAAATCCAATTAAGTTAATTTCTGAAAGGTGCTTTTCTCTTTCAAGACTTCCCTTTCGCAAGCCAAGTATTTTAGGAGTCATATCCTCTCTGAATTTAGCTCCTTACTCCAATAGTTTTAGTGTCAAAGTGCTCCTATGTGCAATCAGATCAAACATGACTCTGCTGTCCTGTTTCCTGCAGATTGAGGTGCGAGATAGACGAGAGCCCCGGTACGGCGTGCAGCGCCTCCACTGAGGCCAGCGGCGGCTCCGGACACGCCCCTCTTTGTCTTCTTCTTCTCTTTCCTCCCTCTCCTCCTCTTCTCTACTTTCCAATGATCAGGATATTACCCACTCTCAATGCAGACACCAAGTGTACAGGATTACAAAAAAAAAAAAAAAGAACAAAACAAAAAAACACTGGGATAAACTATATTTTGAAAAAATATTATACATGGTTGTACAGTGCATTTAACACTCGACTTTCTCAACAAATACCTTTATGATAAAAAAAAAAGATATTTACTGTATTTAAAGTCTTGATTTGTGTGAGAAATCCAATCCTTAAGATGAAGAACCATGATGCCCGTTTTAGCCTTTCTTTCAAATATGGCCGTCACTGACTTTGAGTTTGTGTGTTAGTGTACCGTCACAACACCGGAGTCCAAATCCATTATCAGACATTCAAACATTCAAAGGCCTTCAGCAGGGACGTGTATGGCTCTTCATCTAAGGACCTTCAAATGTGAGGAATTTAAAGGAGTACCCCCATTGCAGCTTTACAGAACTTAACATCTCTGGGAGATTCTCTACTGTACATAACGGACGATGTAAATAACATTTCAGCCGACAAGGAAACCTCATCCGGCTCCGATGCATTCAAGCATAGAACCCCGACCGTTGGCTTCGGTGTGCTGGACGATCATCCCCCTTTTGTGCAGATTCATTGTGTTTCTAGTGACTCCTTACTAATGATTTACACGGACGGGAGTAAAACGGATGTCTGGGTTGAAGAAGCAGAGCGCCGCCGGTCTTCTGACAGGAAATAAAAGGACAATTCCCCCTCACCAACACTGGAAAGAAGCAGCTTTTTGTGGTCTTTCAACTCGGTCTGTCAAAGATTTTAGATTTTTTGTTTTGTTTTTTATCTGGTCAATGTTCAGTTTGTGCTTTCTACCCCCCTCATACTTAGTGTGCAGTTTACTCCAGTTTCTGGTTCCAGCATACAGTGATCAGTTTACTCTACAGATGTCTTAAGACTGTGTGAAAATGGCTGCTGGAGTTGGCCCCAAGTGCTGCACTGTCTTAAGGTGATGTCACTCCAAAGCCTCCTCCAAGAAGCAAAGCTGCCAGCAGTAGCCACCAGAATAAGGGGGTGGGACGACCACCCAAAATATCCAACAGAAATCCTCTGCGATGAGAAAAAAAAAAAAAAAAAAAAACCACAAAAAAAAAAAAAAAAAAAAAAAAAAACACGCATCAAGCTAACGGCGCACAAAAAGTAGTTTTCAGATCTTTGGAGCTCCGTCCGCCTTCGATGAGTCGGCAAAAACAAAACAAAGCAAACGGGCTGAAGTCGGTTCAGACTTTTGAGCGACGTCCCACTTCCCCATTCTGTGGGAAATATCTGTGGAAGGGGAAACTTTTGGATACAACGTTTTACAACCTTTGATATTTAGGCTAATGGTCATGGCATTAAATCAGGGAGTCCCGTCTTCTGTAGTTGTGACAGCAAACCACCGGGAGACTAAATCCTAACGGCAAGTGGGGGTTTTGGCTTCTGAAACGCCTCCTGCAAGATAAGTGGTGTGCGTTTCCCTTTTCTTTGGCTGTTGTCGTATCAGGGTTCAGATCCAGCAGACGTGTAATCACCCGCTCATTGGAAGGCTACGAGGAGGTGTGTGTTTGTGAGTCACTGGTCTTTAGAAGGTCTGTCGGTGGGCAAAAGCTCACATCACGGAGCCTCTAATTTTGGAAAAAATCAGAAAAACAAAGCAAATAGAACATTTATACCCCAAAAAGAAACGACTGCCTTATGAAAATGACGGTAGATCCATTAAAACGACAAAGTGACGCAGAATGACGAGCTGGATGGCGATAAAGAGTCTTCTTGAGGTTTTTTGACATCACCCCAGTGATCCATAGAGTCTGATGACAGCCTCCAGACTTTATAAAAGGAACCCCCTTTGTTTCCCCAATTAGCCACCGTTTTAAAATCAAAGCATGGGCGCCTCTTAGCGTGTTTAGTCTTCCAGAGGAAGCGCTGGCGGCCGCGGAGGCGCCACATTTCGGGGGTTTGGTCTTCACGTGTTGAAGCCATCAGAAGTACGAAGACGTCCACAGGTCCAGATTCCTGGAAGTGATGCGGATTGCGTGACCTCGGCGTCCTCGGTGGCGAGACCCTCATCATCCTACCGCTCGGGTCTGTCTTACAAAGTCATTTGCTGGGTTTTAATGGCGCGTGTCCATGCTTTGAACAGAGAAAAGTGCATCTGTTCTATTTGCAGCGCGTGAGGACGTCACCGCTGTGCCCGTGAGGCCGTTATGGCTCCTGTGGGCTACAGCTACGTCACACAATCCCCTCCACCCACACACACACACACACACACACACACACACACACAGACACACACACACCCCCGGCGTCACTGTCTGTCAGGACTCAGCCGTGACAAAGGAGGCCGCTGTAACCCAGAGCACCGCGGGGGATGAGATCCGCCTCAGAGCAGGAGGACTGGAACCCAAACTCCCAGAGCCCCCAGAATTAAGGCCTGATGGGAGGAGGAGGAAGAGCTGCACGCATGGATCCATTTCACACGCGCCGGGCTCACGCAAAAGGAAAAGGGGCAGCAGGATCCCGACACCCTCATTTTTTTTGGGAAGGG
Source organism: Menidia beryllina (assembly GCA_013363375.1). Lineage (NCBI taxonomy): Eukaryota > Metazoa > Chordata > Actinopteri > Atheriniformes > Atherinopsidae > Menidia > Menidia beryllina. The sequence goes on along the minus strand of JABUIW010044249.1, from coordinate 1,635 downwards.
GGGTGTTATTTGGTTGGAAAACACGTGCTCGCTGAGTTTGACGTAGTGGACTGGGAGCTGATCCAGCAGGTGGTCCTGAGTGGGCTGCGTCCACCAGATGAGCCGGTGGCCCCATGCGCGGCGGGCTAGCTAACTCTCAGGAAGCTGCGCATGAAGCGCTGTTAAAGGCTGCCGAGGTGAAGGAGGCCAACGAGGCGAGCCGAGCGTCAGAAACGGCTCTGTGAGAAGAATAGCGACGCTCCGGCTTTCCAGGCTGGAACTTTAAGACAGTACACCAACAGCCCTTATGCCCAATCCACCCATGCTGTCCCCGCCGGCCTCCATCTGTCAACCGTCTGGGGATGAAAACAGGTGTCTTTTCAATAACGCTGACGTTTAAAAAAAAAAAAAATCGAAATAAAATAAAAGATCCAGCAGGCGTCGGTTTTGTACAGCCAGCTGCAGGTTTTGGCTTTCTACGTGTACGTGATCATACATAAGTGAGGAGAACCCGTTTTTGTAACTAAAGCTGCATCCAGCCGGCAGCGCCGTCTTTGTCTGTCTATGTTCAGTTTGCACCATCTCCCATAGCGTGCATCCCTTGGTTCGGGGAGCTCTTTCACAGGCCGGGGACATGTTTTATCACGAGTCTACACAAAGAAAGCCGAGGGGGAGGGGGGTGAGCAGCCCCGAGGCCTTAGAGGTCGTGTGAGGCTTCCAAGCATCGAATGAAATGGTCTCTTCTCTGGGTACTCTGTTCCTGAGGACTTGACAAAGGACTGAAAGTAAAAATAGATCAACAAAAAACAGACAAACAAACAAAAAAAAAAAAACCTTAATAAGGAACTGACAAGACCTTAACCCTGATGAGCACATATTTGTACCACTCCAGGTGCCTCTAAGAACTATTGATTTAATTCTGATGTGGTGCAGAACCAGCAAAACAAGTAGTGACATGCTAGGTTTTTTGTTTTTTTTTCTAACGACGACCACAAACTCAGACTGAGCTCTGAAACCAGATCCGAGGTCAATTCAGTTTCGAGTCAAACAACTCAAATCAAAGTAGCTTTTCACCTTTGATATCTAGAACTAGATGAAGAAAAAACCTCACTTTCACTTGTTTTGATGTGGTTAATTGGACCTAAAAGCTGAATTCATCTCACTCTTGGATTGCAGGATCGTTTAAAGATGCTGAAAAAGGTCAAGAGTCAGTGAGAGGTCACGTCCGATCTTTAGCCGCAAACAAAGGTTTTGTGGACAGTGTAAATGTCATCCATGTGTCTATGATTTGTCGTCTTTTTATCATGCAATATCATGTAAAATAGGGTACTGTGGGGGGTGGGGTGGGTCAGGGCCAAAAGATGAACCCTGTTTAGTGACTTCTGTTATTCTAGTTGGCTTTCTGTTCACTCCTGAAATGCAGATGTTGCCAAAATACCATCGGACATCATGTGTTGCCATGAAAAAAAAAGAAAAAGCAGCTTAGTTTTTTGTACAACAAAAGAATAATATACAGGTCTTTGTCGAGTATTTCTGATGAGATCTTGGTTTGTGTGTCAGCAGCAGACTCTTTCCTTTCTGTCATGGTTTTCTCTCAGACGACCTGGGGATGGCGTTCGATTGGCTGCCGTTTGGTCACATCAGGCTTAAACATCT
>JABUIW010044248.1:15536-25687 GCA_013363375.1 Menidia beryllina | reverse complement strand
TATCTATCTATCTATCTATCTATCTATCTATCTATCTATCTATCTATATCTCTTTTTTTAACATTGTTTAGAGAGTATCTATCACTGAGAAACTATTCCAAGTGTCAGATGACATCTGAAGCTAAAGACCAAAACCCACTCCCTTTTTTTAACACTCTGAATCATCTATCTATCCATCCATCCATCCATCCATCCATACTTCTCCTCCAGCATCTTGCGCTCGTGTTCGCTCTTGTCCAGGCAGCTCTGTCTCTCGTTCAGCTCCCCCAACAGGGAGGTCACCTGGGCCTTCAGCGACTCGCAGTCTTTGGCCAGCTGCAAACACACAGACTTTTGTTTGTATCGGCAGAGAACCCCACTGGGCAGAGGACCCCACTGGGCAGAGGAGCCCACTGGGCAGAGGACCAGGGGGACTAGGGCAGTGTTTTTCAACCTTTTTTGACCCAAGGTACATTTTTTCATTGAAAAATATCACGAGGCACACCACCAACCAAAAATGTCAAACAAATCTGTAGCCGCCTATAGTAACACTATAGTTATTCTTATCTTATTCTTATCTTATCTTAAGTGTCTTGAATAGGAATCAAATATTTATCATATTTTATATTTCTTCTTTCAAACTGCTCTTAACATGTCCACTTCAATGTGCAAAATTATATACAAAATCTAGTCATAAGGAATTATTACAGGATTACTCCACCAGTCACTTGTACAGCACAGTGTCGTGGAGAATTTTCTTTTGTTTCTTTGTTAAAGCTACTGGTTGTTGATTCCTTTAGGGAGAGTCGTCTCACACGTCTGGTTGACTGGTTTTAGCACCACTAGGAAATGCAACAATTTGCTTAATCCCATCAAGGATGAATCTCCCATTCCTGTTTATCATTGAAATTGTACCACTTGCCCTTTTGTGAATTCCTCACACCTGAGAAGATTCTCCTTGTGACCAATCCACATGGGGGCCCTTTCCTGTCTCCTGAGAATATGAATAGCGGTGTCCCTTTTGAGATTCTCCATGGGACTTCCTGAGGACTGAATGTAAACCAGAATCTCTTTGTTTGTTGCTGATAAGAAACACAGTGACCTTTTTCCATTCTTTTATTCATACGATGTTATAAAAGAGGACGTGCCTTTTCATCAGGCGCGCACTCACTTGGGTTTTACTGTGTGACTTGCGTCTTCGAACGCTCTTGCCTTCGAATAAATCTCTTTATTGGACAAGATCGATCTTCTCTAATTATTAAGAAACTTTGCCTCACTCTTTTAAAGAACTTTTTCCATAACAACAGACACCCAAAAATTAATTGCAGATAATTAACTCCTTTTCAAAAAATCTCTTTAGACCAATTAGGTGAAATAGGATATTTTCTACGGCACACCTGACCATCACTCGCGGCACACTAGTGTATCGAGGCACAGTGGTTGAAAAACACGGGACTAGGGGGAGGGGGGGGGGGGCCCGCTGACCTGGGCGCAGTCCTTGTCCTTCTGCTTGAGCAGCGCTTCGGTTCGGTCGCGCTGGGCCGAACTCTTCTGGAGGTAATCCAGCTTCTCCTCCAGCTCCCGATACCTGCAGACAAACAAGGTTTAGACCCAGATATACTGATACTGATAATACTGATATACTGATAATATGTGTCCAAAATACACCATATGTCTTCAGAGTTTATCGGGCCTGAAACAGTCATGAACTTTTATTAGGAAGGAAAACAAAAGGATTTAAAGCTGTCTCTTGTTCTATGAGTTAAGTTCAATATTTTAATTATGAATTAATAATATTTAAATTATAATATTTCATTAATATAAATTAAAACAATTACAATTATAATCATTTTAATATTAATATTTTAATATTTTTACTCTAATTAAAGTCAAATGGTCATTGTATTACTGGTAATATTACTGTACATCTGGGAATTATTCAGGCAAAACCTAAATAAAAACGTTTTCGTTTTCTCATCACATTTAAGCTGAGCTATCTTTTTTAGTCCATTTAATTGGCTTAGTCCTAAAAAAAATAACATCAGAGTGTCATCAGAGTTTATCAGCCCTGAAACAGTCATAAAGGAAAACAAAAGGATTTAAAGTTGTCACTCGTTCTCTGAGTTAAGTTCAATATTTTACATTGATATAAAACAATAACAACAATACTAATAATAATCATTTTATTATTAATATTTCAATATTTTTACTCTAATTCAAGTGAAATGGTCACTGTATTGCTGATAATATTACTGTATGTTTGGGAAGGAAAGGAAAACAAAAGGATTTAAAGCTGTCAAGTTAAATATTTTACATTAATATAAATGATAACAATAGCAACAATAACAATAATAATCATTTTAATAGTAATATTTTAATAATTTTACTCTCAATAAAGTGAAATGGTCACTGTGTTACTGATAATATTACTCTATATTTGGGAATTATTCAGGCAAAACCAAAATAGAAACGTTTTCGTTTTCTCATCACATTTAAGCCGAGCTATCGTTATAACCTTTTTAGTCCATTTAATTGGCTTAGTTCTAAAAAAAAAAAAAAACATCAGTCTCATCAGAGTTTATCAGGCCTGAAACATTCATGATTTTTTTTAGGAAGGAAAACAAAGGGATTAAAAGTTGTCTCTTGTTCTATGAGTTAAGTTCAGTATTTTACATTAATATTAATTTTAACAATAAAAACAATAATAGTAATAAAAATGATTTGAATACTAATATTTCAATATTTTTACTCCAATTAAAGTGAAATGGTCACTGTATTACCGATAATTTTACTGTACATCTGGGAATTATTCAGGCAAAACCTAAAAAGAAAGCACTTTTAGTCACATTGTATTTTCGTTTTCTCATCACATTTAAGCCAAGCTACCGTTATATCTTTGTTAGTCCATTTAATTGGCTTAGTCCCAAAAAAAAAAAAAACAACTAAAGGAGGAGGCACAGCTCTCTAACAGAAGAATGTCTGGATTTCTTACACCAGGCACATTTATTACATCCCATAATTCAACCAGGCAGCTCAGGACAGTTTATTCTCTCCACCTGATCTGGACTGATCTCTTGGGAAACAAAAGGAGCATTTTTCTACATTTAAAACGGCTGTGAAACCATTTAAATGCAAACAAATGCCGATATTGAACGTTTTAAGTATTTTGGAGACGGATAACCTCCCTTTTATGCTGTATTTAGTCTAATCTCTAGAACTCTGATGTTTTAATGTAACTGCTTTATTTCTTTACTTTCTATTGAAGAGCATTTAGTTTAACCCAACAGTGTTTTATACATATATTTAATTACTGCTTAATAGTTTTAGTCAAATGCCTACATTTTATTTCAGTAAAATTTCATAATCAGCTCATATCTAATTAATTAATTATATATATATTTTTTTTAGAAAGACATGTGATTATCAGCTTGAGCTCGGTTTACACAGCACTCTTTCTTTCGGTAGCTTGTAGTTTAACGATCGCTTTATATTTTTATATTTTCTGTTCTATATTTTTATTTCTACATTGTATTTCCTTGCTTCTCATAGAAGTGTTGCAAATTCCTTGTAAGTCAAAAACCTACTTGGCAATAAACCTTATTTTGATTCTGATTTAAGTCTTATTAAGATATTAAAAACATAAATCAGAGTCATGCAGGAATGGTTTAAATGGTAACACCACACAAACTGAGACTACATCCGAATATGAAGGACAATAATCCACAGTACGACTTTTCTACAGGGAAAAAAAAGGCGATATGAGCTCAGAGGGAACTCAGAGGGAACAGGGTGGTGACGAGCGGCTGCCCCATGCACAAAAGAGAAAAAGAGAAGCCACACAGAGCTGTGGGCTCACCTGCCCTGTGTGGCCTGGAGCTGCTCTGTGAGTTTAGCCAGGCTAGAGCTGGAAAAGGGAACAAGAACAGACTGAGGAGGAAGAGGACATCACTGAGCTTTCGTTAGGCAGAGGACAGGACAGAGGCGGGACGTTAGTGTTTTCGGATCTCCGACTGAACCCTTCTGAACACGTTTCCTAAAACCCCAGCCCCCCAAAAACACACACAGTCGATTCAAACGAGAGTGTCCCCATCCAGCTTTTTTTTCACTTCCAATCCGATCCCGGCCTATCAGAGCATGTACTAAAGTTTAAAGTTATTTATCTTCTTACTTAGTTGTCAGACTCATGTTGAACAGGGATTTACTCTGATAACAACTTAATGGTTAGGACACAGACCTGTGGGTTACAGATGCTAATGCTAATGCTAATCCTTAAGGGATTTCTGGAAAATGACCAGATGGATATTAGGGAAGAACACAGCAAAGTGGAATGGATCATTTAAATGGGTGCACTGGACAACGGATCAGACTTTTTAAAAAAAATGTTGAACAGGGATTTACTCTGATAACAACTTAATGGTTAGGACACAGACCTGTGGGTTACAGATGCTAATGCTAATGCTTGTGTGGGATCAGACTTAAAAACCAAAACTGGATCTGGAGTCTGGATCTGCATTTTTCTCCTGTTTGTCGTTACTACCAGTGTGGTGGCTGTCTTTGGTTTTTGCTGCTTGTTTGGTGTGTCTCTGTAGGTGCTCCTACAGGTTCCCCCTCGGGTTTGCCCACAGTATATTTTGCTGTTTGTTTTTGTTAGTTTGTGTGTGTTTCCTCGTAGTGTTTGTTTGCAGGTTCTCCCTCCTGTTTGCCCACGGTGACTACAGGACATTTTTCTACAGATACAGCAGCTGATTGGATGGTTTTGTTCTCTTTTTTTTAAGGATCTCCCTACTTTTTCAGCACGTGTTATTGTTACTTTTTCTCTATTCTCTCTTCCTTTTTTAAATTTTGTTTGTTTTATTTAATCTTTTTTTTCCTTTTTTTGTTATTTTTTTCTTTCTTTTTTTCTCTTTTCCTGTCCCCTGGTCAGGTTTGGCATTAACCATCTTACATCTCTAACAAAATAAATCTTAAATAAATAATAAATCAGTGTTGGATGACCAAAGAAGGCTTCTCACCCTGACAGACCTCCCTGGGCAAAGCAAAAGTGTCATGCAGAACACGAAACTCAGATTACAATTCTGTTGCCATAAGGCTAAACACCACAAGGGGTAAAAAAAAAAGTTTAAAGTTATTTATCTACTTACTTAGTTGTCAGACTCATGTTGAACAGGGATTTACTCTGATAACAACTTAATGGTTGGGACACAGATCTGTGGGTTAGAGATGCTAATGCTAATGCTCATGTGGGATCGGACTTGAAAAAAAAACTGGATCTGGAGTCTGGAGGCTCCTTTATCTGAACCAGGTGTGCAGGCGGAGAGCCTGGAGGACCGGGGTTAGGACACGCCCCCCTACAGCTTAGTTAGGCTCCATTTACCAGGAGCAGGTTTAAAGTTTAGCAGACGGTCAGATCGGTGTTGTTAGCTCAAACACGGGCGGTTAGGTCGGGATGAACGACAGAAAGGGGCCGTACCAGTCGGAGGAGTGCTGGGCCTCCGAGCGAAGCTGAACCGTCTCCTCTGGGCCGCCGCTCGACTGAAAGACAAAAACAGGAGTTTAATCAAAATCAGAAATACGTTAATAATCCCAGAGGGAAATTATTTATTCAATTTCCCTCTGGGATTAACCTCACCGGACATTTGAAAACGTCTCCTCTATTAACATGCAGGAACTCTGAATCAGCCTAATGTTTATTCATACATCCTCTGGAGGGTTTGACCACACTTTGCATAAATACCAGATAAATTTGGTTTAAATTACCTTTAAAAATGCATCAAAAGTTACATTTGTTATTATCTAATGTAAATATAGAAAAAAAACCTGAAAGGAAATTTTGGCTACTTTGTTTCTCTTGTTAAAAAGTTGCACCATACAATATCTTTTTTATTTTGCATTAAAATAGAAATAATATGAGCTGAATAGTCTGATTATTCCATGCAAACAACCCAAAAATAGAGAAGATGGCAGCCATTTCTATTTTTATCTTGTCTGAGGGCTATTTTCAGAAGAAAGTAAGAGGAAAAAAGAGACACGGATAGCTTTCTGATTTGTGACGAGCTAGCTGCACAGATTTGAAGCCGCTGGCGTTCGGTTCTGGTTACATTTGGGTGGAGTACGAGTAAATTAACCTGTGTGTGTAAACCCCCAGCAAACGACAGCAAGAAGCTTCACTTAAACCAAACTCATCCATCAACGGGAGCAATAATATTCCCAGATTAATTTGGCAAAACAAAAGATTTGATGTTGGGCAAATGTCTCAGAAACCTGCTGAACTACTTCTACTGTGAGAAATCAAACGATTTTACGTCATCGTTCATTCTGGATGGATTTCTGTGGGCCAGGTCTTTCAGATAAACATAAATGGAAGTGTATTAAACTGATTTTACAGTGGTGTGCAGCCCCTGGAAAGCAGGATCCCGCCAGAAAGCACCTTAAAATACTGCAAAAACTAATATATATATATATTCACAGATCAAAAAAGAAACATTACTGCACCGATAACTAACAGACCCAAGAACCCCTAATGTCCAGTCTTTTGTGGTTTATTCATAGATTTCAGCAGAGATGTATAAAGTACTGGAGTAGAAGTACAAGTACTGTATAAAAGAATTGACTTGAGTAGAAGTAGAAGTATTCTTTCAACAGTATGGAAGTACTCTTTTTTTTTGTACTTAAGTGTTGCAAGTAGAAGTATTTCAAAAGTTGTTACTCAATTATCGAAAGTAAAAGTTTAAGTAAAAGTACAAGTACTGTGTATATTTTTAAAAAAGGCAGTCAAAAGTAAAAGTAAAAGTAGGGAAAAAATATATATACTCCAATAAAGTACAGATACTGCATTTTGGTACTTAAGTACAGTACTGAAGTAGTTCTACTTCGTTACTGAACATCTCTGGATTTCAGACATGATATGGACCTTGAACGCATCGTGTGGGTGTGTAAAGGCTCAGGTGTGTGTGTTACCTGAGCCTGGACCAGCTTGGAGCGCAGCTGCTCGATGCAGCGCCGCATTCGCTCCCGCTCCTTCTCTCCTTCCTCCTTCTCCCTCTCCAGCTCTTCGTTCCTCTTCTTCAGCTCCTTCATCCCCTCGTCCACGTTCTCTTTGTGAGTCTTTAGCCACAGGAGGACGTTGTTCCCTCCCTCCACGGGCTGAGGAGACAGGCTTTGGTTGTGAACGTGTGCGTCGTGTTAGGGTTGTCAAAAGCATAGATATTAAAACGTATCCGGATACGATACTCATTTTCAAAAGTATCGATACCCCCCCTCTTTTATTTATTCATTTATTTACGTTGTTTATGATCATTAACGTGACGTTAGCCTTGAATTGCTAACTGCAGCTAATGGCTAATAATAGCCAATAACAGCTTATGGCTAATAATAACATTAATGCCAACATTAATCAAGACTGCAGGAAGCCAAGAATGGATATCCAACCCCCCCACATCCAAGTCGGCCATTTTGATTAGGTCACCAATAGGAAGATCCCAGGCAAGAAAATCCTAATTGCTTCATGGCAATATAGACATTAATTTAAAAACAGTGAAATTTATCTTGCAAACACTGAATTAAACTCTATCCATAATATTATGTTAAAATAGTGGATGTTAAATAGGTTTGTACAATAAGTCCAAACAAGTGTAACCAAAATATTTATTTCTCACAATTATGAAGGCTGGAGGGTTAGGGTTAAACCAAAGACATTAACCTGTCAAAATTCAGTTAAATTTTGGGGTCTTTGTTTTTATCCTTGTGTTAGAATTGGGCTATAATTACTCACTTTAGTATGTTATAACTTAATCCTTGTAAATAGCTGTCTTACTCCTTTTTAGATTTATACTATTCCCTTTATAATTCTACTTTTGGGTTAAACTCTCTGGCTGTGCCTCCTCCTCCTCTCTCTGTTACAGTAGATACTCGTCTTTAAGGTCAACATCCACACTTTCTTATCACATTCCACCTAAACCTGCATGAATTAGGACCTGGCCTGTTCCTGTCAGAGCTAACTGGCAAATAACACTCGTCCTCCTGTTGGAGGCCCAGAGGAAAACTGTCCATCACCCCCAGAAATCCAGGCTCTTTGCTAACTGAGATCCTCCGGGAGCTTTGTCTGTGACAGCCTAGCTGATTTACTTTGTTTGTGACCAATAAAAGTCATATTTGTACTCTTGATCTGCTCTGGTTTATTCTCAGGCTTTCAACTAAAGAATCGGGCTAACACTTGTGGTATCGAAAATGGTACAGAATACCATTTTGAATATTTTCCTGAGTATCGTTATCGAGTTGAACATTTTAGCATCGTGACAACCCTAGTTCATGTTCAGGAAGCCAAACGCGGTGGTAAAAAAGTAAAAAAGCAGCGGTTCCCGAAACAAAAACCAAAAGTTTGCTCAATATTTATGTTGCAAAATTGAACCCTTTAAAGCCTGATCCAAGAATAAAACAAAACAGAAAATTACTTTTTTTTTGGTTTGAATTCCTTATTTGGCCTTTTAACAAAATATGTACAAAGAAAAAACAGAAATACATTTTTTATATTAATAATTTATTACTATGCGATAAGTCAAGATTATTTTGTGTGTAGTCTTCTGCCCCCTGTTATCAGGTGTATCTGATTGTGTACAATAGGATTTTGAGCAAAGTTTTTTCCATTAAATTATGAAAAAGGTGTCAAACGCAAAACATTTCAGAAACCGTATGAATCAAATATGATACATTTGGCATTATAGGGCTAGAGTCAATCGCTCAGCTTCAGCTTGTATCTGAAATATCTGACAGGATTTCAGGTTTACAGCCTCTGGGCATAGATAAGAGGCAGTGAACTCACCAGGCTGCGAGGCGGAGTCGTCTGTGTGTGCTGCTCTGCGTCTTCAGGCTTTTTCCTCCCGATGTGGTCCAGAGTCTGGAGGCAAAGCAAGGCATGTTTATTTGTAAAGCACATTTCGTGTACCAGACAATTCAAAGTGCTTCACAGAGAATTTAAAAGCAGAAAAACAAGAAAAGAAAAATAATCAACACAATAAGGACAACGACAGCAACATCAACAGAAACTCAATTTCCATAGGCACAGTTAAACAGAAGCGTTTTCAACCTCGATTTAAACACTGTCAGAGCTGAAGCCTGTCTCACATCTTCAGGAAGACTGTTCCAGAGTTTAGGAGCATTTAAGGAGCATTTTAGTTCGGAGGGCAGAGCATCAACATGTTACAACAATTCTGACTGAACTGGCACCGGAGAGAAAAGTCCCACATAAAGCACGGCCCCCTCTCTGTGTGAAGCCTCCCCTCAGAGCCGGGGTTTCCACGGCTGAGCCTGAACGCACCGCGGGGCATGAAACCGGGGGTGGGAGTCTCGAATCAGGTAAAAAAAACTGAGGCTTTTTGGGAAATCCTCCATAGTGCCAAGTTAATGTGGTTTTTCATGGTTTTAATTGGCTTGTTGTACCAGAGTGTGTGTTTTGAGGTGGGTGATTGAAACCACACACACACACCCACACTTTGAAGAGTTCCGCCCTAAAACATTCTCTCTGCAAAGAAAGTGGGAAAGTGACTACTTGAGTCTGTAAAGCAGAGAGTGACCCTGTGAGTTCGGCGGTTGGTGAGAGTTTCACTTTTAGTGGGACCTGACTCAGAGTGGACGTCCCCTCCACCGTTCCTCTGCTGAGCTCCAGTCGGCGTTTGATCGAAAAACAGACGGATTATATTAGAATTTGAAACATAAAGCGACCATTTTTCTTCAAATACTTCCATTTAGCCACTCAGACACTTTAAAAAGAAAAAGCAGAGTTAATAAGTAGCCTCCCAAACCAGTCTGGTGAAATCAATATATTTGGTTAATAATCCACTTTGATCAATGCTGTTTTGTCTTAATTAATTAAATCTATAAACCTCAGAATGACAGAGTCAGAAAGTTGGGGATCAGAGTGGGAGAAGAGTGCTTCGGGGGGGTCAACTGACCTGGGGTGTCCCCGTGTTCCTACTATTACAATTACAGCCACTGTTCATAGTCTTATTGCTATTATCACTGCTATCATTATCATGGCCATTTTTCATCCAGTCTGTGTGTTACTATGTAGGCTCCCTCCGTTCTATCTATCTATCTATCTATCTATCTATCTATCTATCTATCTATCTATCTATCTATCTATCTATCTATCTATCTATCTATCTATCTATCTATCT
>JABUIW010044248.1:0-10625 GCA_013363375.1 Menidia beryllina | reverse complement strand
AAATAAATAAATAAATAAATAAATAAATAAATAAATAAATAAAGTTCTGGTGGCGTAAAAAACAGTCGAAACCACCCGTTTGGCGGCAGGAAAAAGGGAAACTTTCACTTTCAGTTGAACTTCTGACTAAATCTGATATATATGAGAGCACGCGACCACGGGGCTCGCGCCTCTCGCCTCGCGCCCCTTTGGGTGGATGGCACCGCTAACCTGAATGCAGGTGAACGGGAGGAAAACATTACGTCACCCACATCACAGTGGGCTAAAGCGAGCCAACACGACACATTGAGATTAAATATTAAATAAAAACCACCCAGTGACAGTTTTAGTCGCCGATATGTTCCGACAGCACAAATCACTCCGTTTTTTATTTAAAAAATACGCACTTCTCCTCCCTCAGACGGGTTTAATCACGTCTTTAAACGACATTTCTGGGCAATTTAGCACATTTAAGATAGTTTCTATTTTTGAAAAACAAAAGGTTACCTTTTCTTCTGTTTTGGTTTTGCAGTCCGGTCTGGTAAACAGCGAGGTTACCTCTTACAAACAGCTACTTCAGACAGTTTTAGCGGCGTCAAAAAGCTAGCTAATGGCAGTTGAAATGGAGCTAACTAGCTAGCTAGGCTAACGTAGCAAACCGTTGGCTCGGCACATTGAGCCGCTTGTTGATGACATAAACAGCGATCTACATCAACGAACTACGCAACTCCAAAAAGACAATTACGTCTAAGTGTTAAGGACTGAGATAAACGTGTTTTAGAGTAGCTGGTCTTATATGTCAGAGCCGTTCGAGTGTTGTTAGCTCAGGAAATTCAGACTTCTGCTTTGCCCTCCGTGTGGACTGTAAGGCAGAACTGCAGCTCCATGGAACAATTTTGTGTTGTTTATTATTATTAAAGGGAGTAACAGAAAAATTATAAACCTGGGAGTGCTACGAACATTTGTCTGTTTCAGAACTGGAGCATTGAAAATGGATTTAAATTTAGAAAGAAGTATCAATTCAATATTAATTTGATTAAAATTATGAGCTGGTAATAGAACAGGGTTTCGTTTCTTTGTTTTAACAGAATTTAAACAATCAGACATAATTTGCTGCACAGATTAAGAAGAAATCAATATCCTGAATCCCGTTTATTTTGGATTGTTGGTGATTTCAGTGTGTTCATGGGTTACACCTGACCCAAATCTGGCTGGATTATTAATTTTTGCAGAAGGGGCACCATTGGGCCTGTTTTAGAAATAATCTAGACAGTCTAAAAGATTGTTTTGTTTTTAAAAAAAGAAGAAGAACAGAGGACTCATTAGGAGTCATTATAGCATACAAACATGCCTTTTCAAGAAGACCACATGCCTCCTTAAAATAAAAATGTCTGTTCAACGGGATTATTTTAACAGTAATTGGTTAGGACTTTGTCACCTATTCTCTTTTGTGTGTAGAAAAAATCAGTATATTTGCATATTCTATTAAAGATTATCTCCCGGATGCAAATAAGGCAGAGGCGTGTGACAGGAGCTTAAAATGGCGAACCTGTGGACCGTGTTTTGCCTGGAAGGCTAAACTCAGGGAGACGTAGTAACCAGCCAATGAGGAAATCCCCCTCCCACCCTCGCGTGACGTCACCGCGTCGCTGCGTCGTCATCGCCGCGTCGCCGCCGTTTCTTGTGCTGATGTGCGCTGGGTAAAAGGAGAGAAGGAGGTGAAATGATGCGCTGTTCCGCCGCCGGACTCTTTCTCCTAGCGGCCTGGATTTATCCAAGCCACGCGCTGTATTTCCACATCGGAGAGACGGAGAAGAAATGCTTCATTGAGGAAATCCCGGACGAGACGATGGTCATCGGTAAGCTGCTGACCGGCTAGCAAGAAGCGGCTAACTAGCAACGCAGGCTAACAGCTGTTTAGCATCAAAGCCGCAAAACTGATGAAGATCCCTGATGCCGCAAAGGCTGTTGGCTGGATTAGCAGAATTTGCAGTTATTTGTATAGTTTATGCAAACAATTATACAATTAATTTCAGTTTCGTTTAAAGAAGCTGGATAGCTTCGAAGTATATGCACCTGTTTGGCTAAATTTAGTCCTACTGAACAGTGAATAAGATATTTTGGACCATTTATAATACAAATATGTCAATCAAAACTATTCTAAAATACGCATACTGTAATAGCATGTGTAAGCTTTATTAACAGGCTAAAAAATCAAGTTTGCAGAAATCTGAAAGGGTGCATTATACAGTATGTCCCTTTTTCACAAGTGGAAACAGTTTCCTGAAATCTTTTTGACAGAATTTGGACAGAATTTCAATTCAATGAATGATTGCATTGCCGAGAGGAGTGAATAGTTTAGTTCTAGTATTTGCAATAGGCAGTACATCACATAAATAAACATGTGGTGGTACAGAGGCTGCTTTATGCTCCCGAGGACTGTCAGAAGTGAAAGGAATTCTGGGTAATCTGGTGTCTGTGTGCACGTTTTGCCCGTTTGGCAGGAAAATACAGGACTCAGCTGTGGGACAAACAGACCAGCTCCTTCCTCCCGGCCACCCCGGGGCTGGGGATGCACGTGGAGATCAAGGATCCGGACACAAAGGTAAAGGCGCCCGCCCGGGGCCCAAAACACCCCCCGACCCCCCGACCGACCCACCCTCTGATAAACGGGACTCTGTCACCCGTTCCAGATCATCCTCTCCCGCCAGTACGGCTCGGACGGGCGCTTCACCTTCACCTCCCACACGCCGGGGGAGCACCAGATCTGCCTGCACTCCAACTCCACCAAGATGGCTCTGTTTGCAGGAGGGAAGCTGGTAGGAAACCACAGTCTTCCTAATAAAAGCTGCACAAGATGAGCTTCAAGAATAGGAACAGAGCTCTTTTTTTAAAATAAGATTTTATTGACTCATTGGCTGCCAAAGACGTCTATAGACGTCTTTTATGTTTTTCAACCAGAGTGTCTGGGGGACGATCTGCTAAAGCTTGTCCGTAAATATCAGGCTTCTAGACAGAGTATGTAGTAACAAATTGACCCTCTAGGGGGCAGTGTTTTTCAACCTTTTTTGAGCCAAGGTACATTTTTTCATTGAAAAAATCACGAGGCACACCACCAACCAAAAATGTCAAACAAATCTGTAGTAACACTATAGTTATTCTTATTTTATTCTTATCTTAAGTGTCTTGAATAGGAATCAAATAAACACAAAAATGTATTTTTATCATATTTTGTATTTCTTCTTTCAAATTGCTCTTAACATGTCCACTTCAATATACAAAATTACATACAAAATCTAGTCATAAGGAATTATTACATGATTACTCCACCAGTCACTAGAACAGCACAGACACTCAGAAATGTCATATTATTTGCAGATAATTAATTCCTTATCTTTTTAGACCAATGAGGTGAAATAGGATGATTTTCTACGGCACACCTGACCATCACTCACAGCACACTAGCGTACCGAGGCACAGCGGTTGAAAAACACTGCTCTAGGGGGCAGTGCCACTTTTGATGGGACATGAGCATAGACTGTAGGCAAATAAGAAAAAGCTAACGGTTCGCTATGAGAGAACATGTCGCCGGTGAGACGCAAGTCCAGGAAGAACGGAATAAGGTAGAAACACATTTTTTTTCCTGATGAAAGAAGAGATTCTACTCTTTCTTTTGGTGTGTTTGGTGTAGACATAGTCATAGCACAAACTATTCTGTGGCTCTGGTAAAATCAGTCAAAATGCTCTAAAAACTCTGGCAGTATGGGACTCTGTTCTGAAAATGGCTGCCAGTCAATGAGTTAAAAGGTCTGTTTGGCATCCTGATCAAAAGCTGAAACAATCCTTTAAATAGAAACTAACGTCTGGTTATTCCTCCTTTTCTCTCAAGAGTTTTTCTCCTCAGTGGATCTATTTTAGGGCTGTCGTTCTTTATGTTTGATGTGCTGAAACCAGATTTTCCCGGGTTTAGTTTGTGCGTTTTTTCAGTTGAAAACTCGCTTTCTTCGGGATCTGGAGTCTGCTAATCCAAAACTCTATTTTCCGATGTTGCAGAGAGTGCATCTGGACATCCAGGTGGGGGAGCACGCCAACAACTATCCTGAGATAGCAGCGAAGGACAAACTGACGGAGCTGCAGCTGAGGCTGCGGCAGCTGCTGGACCAGGTGGAGCAGATCCAGAAGGAGCAGAACTACCAGAGGGTCAGTGTGGAAACAGTCAAAAGCACACAGCTTTTTTTATTTTTTTAAATATTTTTATTTGACTGTGTATCATTTATTTACATCAGGAGATCATACATATTTTGATGTAGCATACATTGTACAAAGCTTACATGACTTCTCCAATTTTTATGTTTTCTTTTTTACACAGTTTATTGTATTTATTTTTTTACCCCTTCCCTCTTCTAACATAACAAAAACAGGACCAAATAAGTATAATTACATTAAATAAATAAATAAATAAATAAATAAATAAATAAAAGGATACATTAACAACCAAAGAATAAATTAATTTCAAAATAATAAAAAAAATAAAATAAATAAAATAAAATAAATTAAATAAATAAATAATAAAAAAAATAGAGGTGGGATGGAGGGGGGATTGGATGGCATTGAAAAGCTAAAAGGCAACAACTCTTCACTCAGTTATTGTGTAAATTTAAGTCACATGACATGAAGGGTCAAGCACACAGCTTTAACCAATGTCCCAGACCACCTGTCAGAAAAACACAAAAACATCCTTTTATTTTGGAAATCTTTCAAAAACCTGTTGGTTATTTGTTGGTAAACTGCGTATCTATTAGTTTAATAGAAAACTGAAGCAGCCAAATGCTGCTTTTCCTTTTAGAATCATCTTAAACTTCCCATTCTTTGCTCTTGATCACAGCTTCCATTCTTCCTCTGGTTATTTGTCTCTACTTTCTGACAGTTTCTCTTCTAATGGGCTCACTGAGATGTCAGAAATGCATCAAGCAGAACATTCAGCCACTAAAACTCTCTTTTCAGTTCAGGAATGAGAAGAAATAAATAGATTTTAAGAACAATAAAAAATAATGTGCTTCTTTAGTATTTTTAATTAAAGTGAATATCTGAAAATACACTGATCACAGAAACAAATATACACACACATATATATATATATATATATATATACCGGTATATATATTTAGGGATGTCCCGATCCAGCTTTTTTTTACTTCCGATCCCGGCCTATCAGAGCATTTACTAAAGTTTAAAGTTATTTACCTACTTACTTAGTAGGGATTTACTGATAACAACTTAATGGTTAGGACACAGACCTGTGGTTACAGATGCTAATGCTAATGTGGGATCGGACTTAAATAAAAACTGGATCTGGAGTCTGGATCTGCCTTTTCTCCTGCCGGCCGATCGGATCCAGATATCAGATCGGGACAAGCCTAATATATATATACAGATAGTTTCTATAAATAGTTTCTAAAGACCTTTGACCTTTACAGGAGCACACAGTTATTCTGCTGCTCGGTTAGGAGCCAGACCTCGCTCTGGGGTGGAACCGCACATGTGTTTAGCTCTGTGTTCTGGGGCTGGTTACAGAATCAGAATCAGAAATAGTTTAATAATCCCAGAGGGAAATTATTTTGGTTACTAACTCCATAAATTAAAAAACAGCATATACATAAATACATGTCTATCCATATATATATATGTGAACAAAATTCAACACAGAATATAAATAAATATACACATAAGTAACTATATGTGTATATATATATATATATATATATATAGGTCTTAACCCTGTAATGCCAAACGTATCATATTTGATTCATACGGTTTCTGAAATGTTTTGTGTCTGACACCTTTTGCATAATTTAATGGTAAAAACTTTGCTCAAAATCCTATTGTACACAATCAGATACACCTGATAACAGGGGGCAGAAGACTACACAAAAAATAATCTGGACTGATCGCATAGTAATAAATTAATATCAAAAATGTATTTCTGTTTTTTCTTTGTACATATTTTGTTAAAAGGCCAAATAAGGAATTCAAACCAAAAAAAAAGTAATTTTCTGTTTTGTTTTATTCTTGGATCAGGCTTATCGCATAGTAATAAATTATTTATATTAAAATTTATTTTTGTTTTTTCTTTTTACATATTTTGTTAAAAGGGCAAATAAGGAAATCAAAAAAAAAAAAAAAATCTGTTTGGTTTTATTCTTGGATCAGGCTTTAAAGGGTTAAATAAGTGATAGTGACTATGTCAATAACTTAGTTAGGATTTCCAGAGGGGGGCCTGATTGATTGATAGATGATTGGGGGGTTGATGTTTATGTTTACGTTTCTGCATTTGGCAGACGCTTTTATCCAAAGCGACTTACAGAGTAGACACAATATTCCATTTCTCATCACTATGACGATGATGGTGTCCGGTGGTTCTCTGTTGTGTCTGGATCCTGCTGTGACCCGGTTCTCTCCCCCTCAGTATCGGGAGGAGCGTTTCCGCATGACGAGCGAGAGCACCAACCAGCGCGTGCTGTGGTGGTCCATCGCCCAGACGCTCATCCTCATCCTCACCGGCATCTGGCAGATGAAGCACCTCAAGAGCTTCTTCGAGGCCAAGAAACTGGTCTGAAATCCGTCCCAGTGGACACAAAAGACTAAACTAAACATTTTGACTCCAACCCGGTGCTGGGAGGAACGGATCCACTCAGCGGTCCCCGGAAAGCTTCCCGTTTTCCACGTAGATGTTTTAGGTTTTTACTGATAGCGTCTCATCGGCGTGCTGGTGTTTTTGTTCCAGAGAAGTGAACGTCGACTGTTACGGAAACTGACCCAGTTACTGGTCTGACCTTTGACTCCTTCACTATCACTTTAGTTTATCCCCTTTATTCAGTCGTTCTGGTAATAAAGGCATTGTGTTATTTATAAAGCAGCTTTAAAGGGGATTTAACATCGTATAGACTTCGATTTCTCATGAAAACACGTTTAACCCGACAGACAAAAGTGTTACCTGCATTCCACATGATGTTTATATGACCATTCCTTTTTTATTTCGAGGTAAAGACACGTTTTGTTTTGTTAGTTTCAGGGAGCTGGCACTGTTTTGTACAACTTAATGTTTCCTAAAATCTTTCCAGTGGACTCAGAAACAACAAAGTCTTGATTGAGATGAAAATGTAGCTACGGCATCATATCAAACCTCCTTAAAAAACTCCATTAACGAGCAGCATAACCCACTGAGACATTAGAAAAAAGAAAAAAAGCTTTCAAAAGTGTCCAATTGGTCCCGAAAAAGTCAAATTTGTGTTCGTGTTTGCATGATGACAAACTTGATTTTTTCTTCTCGTTAGTAAAGTTTTATTAGTTTTTATCATTTTATCAAAATAATTAATTCAGTGTGGCTCTGATGGGTTTGTGCTAATTCTCTGAATTATAACCAGTCCAATCGCGTCTGGTGGGCGTGGCCAGGCCACTGGAGCTGACCAATCAGATCCATTCCAAATAAATGTCAGCCAATAGCCACTGCTGTTCATTCCGCTTTAACGTAGTCCTCATTATTTTATTGTTATGTAATAGAATAGGGCAGAACAGGCTCAGTTAGGCCACAAAGGCTCAACTTTTAGGTTTAGTTGCTGCAAGAATATTTATTTTTTATTTCAAATTGTTGCTCCGGTTATTTTATGAGGTGCTTCCCAAAAATATCTGTGCTCTTTTTCTTCCTCTTGAAAAAGTAACAACCCATTTTGACTGATGTTATTAGAGAAAAAGGCTTTGAATGTCCCTAAAAAAGCCAACATATCTTTCTTATTCCTGTAAAAAGCTAAATCTTAAGCTGATTGGTCGGCTTAAGTGGCCGGAGCAGCCAATTACGGTGCACCTCATTTGCATATTCAATTCAAGCACCGAATTGCAGTCAGACTTCCTTAAAAAGCTACATTTCTTCGTTTTTTCTGTTTTCTAAAGTAAATTTTAGAAAGTCTTTATGTTTTTAATTGATTTAACTCCAAATACGAAAACACATTTCAAAAAAAGGGTGTTAATATCAGTTTATTTCTGCCTTTAGCTCCATTAAAGTGTCACAAACCGTCTGTTTTTCTTAGAAATGTGACTTGAATGGGTCTGTAGGCTGTATAGTTTTTAGCCCACGGGAACGTCTGTAAATACAGTTTGTGATACCAACAGCACTGTTTGTTTTTTTTACCGGCTTTTACACAAACTGAATGAAACCAAGTCTCTTCTCCTGCTTTTTTTTTGGGTTGTGTTTGATTGGATGTTACTTAATGAGCGGTTGTAGAAAGTCTTTTATTCGGCAGGTTTTTTTTCAGAAAGCAGAAATCCGACAGATTTCCCTGAAGTTTTCGGTGATTCTGCGGCCCGTTCTCGTTCCGTTCGGTTCCCGGTCGACTGTCTCGCCATCTTTCTCGTGCTTAATAAAGAAAACTCTGAGCAAACGGGTGTTTTGAACAGAGCTTTATTGCTTGGCTTTGGCCTCCGACTGAGCCAAACAATCCAGACAGCCACATTTCTAAGCACAGCTTCACGTTTTTGGAGTTATTTTTTTTTTAAACGTACACTTCTTAATGAGACAGAAACTCACGGCCCTCAGGACATCTTGCAGGAACCCCCCCACCCCCAACTTTGCATAGGTTCTCTCGGTCTCCATGGATACGACGCGACACTGAACAGAGCAACTCAACTCCAGGATTTGGCACATGATACAAAACCATTTTCAAACGCACAACATCGAGTGTTATAAAGGGATCAACGATTTATTAAATCAAGTCTTTGTTTTCAACTGTACAATTAGAAACACAGTTAAATACACACTTCTGCCTGGAAGAACCCGGACCCGGGCCGCCGCCGCCGCAAGTTCGTCCGGAGAGCTTTAGAAAAGGAAAGAAAACCTCTGCGTAACTCGTCTGTTTATGCTTTTATTGGGTTTTCAGCGGTGGGCATCTGGAGCAGAAACTAAAATCAGAGCACGAGTGTGATAAGACTAACAACCGAATGCCACTTCGATGCTTTAAAAGAGCTAAGAGGGCGCACGAAAAGTCAGTAATATGTTAAAACCTGGCAACCCGAGCTCCCCCGTGTTCAGAGTTCCTCCCCCCCCGGGGGGCTCCCTCAGCGGGGGGACACGGTCAGGTGCTGCATCTTCTTGGCGGCCTCCTCGGACACCATCTTGGCGGTCTTCTCGGGGCTGGGGGCAGGACTGGGCATGGGGCTGGGGTTGGGGGAGGGGTTTGGGGTGTTGGCCGCGCTGTTGGGGTACTCCCTGTTCCCGAAGATGATGCTCCCCACGCGCACGTTGGTGGAGCCCACCTCGATCTGCGAGAAACGACAGGAGGGTTTCACATTAGGCTCGTCCAGATCCCACATTAGCATTAGCATTAGCATCTGCTAACCCACAGGTCTGTGTCCTAACCATTAAGTTGTTATCAGAGCATTAGCATTAGCATCTGCTAACCCACAGGTCTGTGTCCTAACCATTAAGTTGTTATCAGAGCATTAGCATTAGCATTAGCATCTGTAACCACAGGTCTGTGTCCTAACCATTAAGTTGTTATCAGAGCATTAGCATTAGCATCTGTAACCCACAGGTCTGTGTCCTAACCATTAAGTTGTTATCAGAGCCTTAGCATTAGCATCTGCTAACCCACAGGTCTGTGTCCTAACCATTAAGTTGTTATCAGAGTAAATCCCTGTTCAACATGAGTCTGACAACTAAGTAAGTAGACAAATAAATTTAGACTTTAGGACAGGCTCTGATAGGCCGGGATCGGATGGGATTGGAAGTGAAAAAAGCTGGTTTAGGACGTCCCTATTCTGGTAGACTAGACGGTGGTCTTTCTGCTCTATTTCTTCATGGGTTGGAGTTTGTTTTGCTCAGAGAGGCCTGAACCCGCATGAGGAACTGATCTGAGTCATGACCCCTGAGACCCTAACCGGGTCACAGAGGTTACTGCAGGTCTCCCGTCCAGTTTCACTGAATCTGAATCATTTGATTAACCTGCTAAAGTTTGGCTCCAGAAACCTCCTGACGATGCAAAAACATTGAAACCTAAACCTCTGACTACTAAAATAAGACAAAACAAACTATTGCACGATAACCAAGATTGCCACAACAACCAGATCATTAAAAAAAAATTACATTTAATTTACGATAGATAGATAGATAGATAGATAGATAGATAGATAGATAGATAGATAGATAGATAGATAGATAGATAGATGCGTTTGAGAACTCACCGCGTGTTCGAAATCGGTGGACATGCCCATGCTGAGCTCCACCTCCTCCAGAGGCAGCTTCAGGCCGTCGCACACCTCCTGCCGCCGACTCAGCAGCATCTGCACCCAAACACACACATCAGAGGGACTCTGAAGGGGTCAAAGGTCAAAGGTCTCTAACCTCCTACATCCGACCTTAGAGCCAATCCAATCCAATCCACCTTTATTTATTCATATAGCACGATTTAAACCAACACAGGGTTTTCCAAAGTGCTGCGCAAAAACATATCCAAGAAAAATAAATAACACAGAAGAAATTGAGCTAAAAGTAAAAAAAAAATATGCATGAGTATACATAAAATCAACACTCTCCATGGTGTCAAAAGCCAAAGAAAAGAGGTGGGTCTTAAGAAGAGTTTTAAAATGAGAGAGAG
>JABUIW010044245.1:2683090-2740144 GCA_013363375.1 Menidia beryllina | reverse complement strand
ACAATGAAGAATGAAGGTTTGGGTTGTGTTCTTACAGTTGTGTTCTTATATAAATCAGTGATTGTTTTATCAGCAGGGAAATCGAGGGAAATGCCATCTAGAGCCAAAATAAGAGCTGAATATTACAAAAACTGGTTTATTCCTCTGGGATCTTTAGCGTTTTCTTGTTTAAAGTAAAATTCCCACTATTCATGACTAAGAAATTACATTTGTGCTTCAAAGCGTCCGTCCAACCATTTGCTATAGCCACTCATTCCAACGAAGTGATGGGGGGCTGGAGCCAATCCCAGCTGTCACTGGGCACAACCTGAACAGGCTGCCACTCAATCACACAGAGACACACAACCACACACACTCACTCCTAAGGTTTATTTGCTCTGCTTCAAACCAGTCTGAAAAAGCTCAGGATAGCCACATGTTCTCTTTTTAAACATTCTGTGGGTAAATACCAAGTCTACATCTCAAATTTATTGCTTGGCCAGATTAGAATATCTTATTATAAGATAGAATCTTCATTTTGTTATCCTGTTTTTAGAATGCAAAGTGGCCCTAACATGTATTTCCGAAAAGCCTGTGACATCTCTTAAGATACAACTACATTTAATGCGGGTAATGGGAGCCGCGGATTTAAATGAGCAATCTGAAGTCGTAATACTCTAAGACACCCATTGTTACAGCGTGTGATTACCCTGTATAATGGCACTAAAGCCAATTTGCATCACGTTCAGTCACCGTTCTTTTTTCCAAAGCCACCAAAGTAAGTCCCGTGCGTGTCGAAGCACACTCACCTGTCATGTAGCACTTTGTCTCCTCGTTATTGCTCAGAGGATTGTTGCTCTTGAACATGTACAAGTTGAAGGGAACGATGTGGTTGCTGTTCAGGCGTTTCCAGATCTCATGGTCCGGTGTCGTCCAGCGCCCGGCCAGGACGTCGTAGTCCCGTCTGCCCATGTGGACTAGCTTACTGAGGGGTTCGTACAGCCCGCCCTGGTAGCCGATTATGATCTGGAAGCTGGGGTTGGTGTCCAGGTAAACCTCACCAAACGCCGTGTGGAGGATCTGCTTGATCATGAGTCCCGACCCGCTGAAGACCGCCAGAGGCGTGCCTATGTTATCGCACGCCACGTAAAACTCGTCCCCGCTGCTCAACTCCATGGCAAACAGGTGTCCTTGCAGGTCGTAATAGAGGGACGTGATCTCCGAGCTGGAGTGGTTGTACATGTGAGTGACCCGGGTGGGGCTGGACAGGTCAGCGTAGAAGAACTGGAGGTGGTGGCCCATGCTGCTCCGGCTGGATACCCTCCGACCCAACCCGTCGTAGCGGTATCTGATGCTCCATCCGCTCACTTTGTTGTACACCTTAGTCAACAGGCCAGCCGAGTTATACTCAAAGTAGTCGTTTCCTCGCTGCCTAAGGAAGCCGTCCTCGTCCATCCGGTACTGGACGTCGCCCAGGCGGGTGATGCGGTCTCTGATGTCGTAGCGCAGAGGGGTCAGGCGGGCGCTGTTTCCAGGGCTGAGCAGGTGCAAGTTGCCATTAAGGTCGTAGCTGTACCTCCAGAGGGGCTTGTCATTGATGGAGACCACCTGGAGCTGACCGTCGGCGTCGTACTCGTAGGTGTAGCGCGTGGTGTTGGCGTACGGCCCGACTTTCAGCTCCTTGGCCACCACGCGGCCCATGTTGTCGTACTGCACCATCATCCAGTACATGAGGGAACGGAAAATCTCGTACTGGACCTCCTTCACCCGGCCATAGGCGTCAAAGTGTTTGGTGTGGGTCATCACCGCTGTGGTTATGATTTGATTGATGTCGTAGTAGATCACCCCAAATTTCCCAAACTGCTCCGTCTTGCCAGACACGTCGTCGTAGCGATACAGGTCGATCGGTAAGGGGGTCTCGTTAATGACGGCCTGCATGCTGGTGACTCGGAAACTGTTGTCATACACGTAGTCAAACCTGGCGTTGACCATGCCCTCTTCGCTGAATCTGAAGATCTGCCGGTCGATCAGGGGTCCGATCTGACGGTAGCGGATGGTGCAGGTGAAGCCTTCGCTCTGCAGGTTGACGGTCTTCAACATGCCTGCCATCTCGTCGTAGGAGAAGCCGATGCGTGTGGTGTCGTAGAGGATTTCCAGCATCTTGGAGAGCTTCCCGTATCTGTAGATGACCCTGCGACCCGTGCCCAGGTAGGTGGTCTGTAGCAACTGTCCGTCCTCGCTGTAGTCCTGGAGCACCGAGGCGTTACCCTCGGGGGGTCGGTAGGTGTTTCTGTAGTAACCGATGGAGCGCGATGTCTCCAGAGTCTGCCGTGCCACGTTGGGCATGGTCACAGAGGAGAGGCGATCATTTTTATCAAATTCGAAGATGTACTGCCTCTGGCTGTAGAGCAACAGCACCATGGACTGCGAGGAGAGGAGGAAACAGAGTGTTCATTGTTCAATATCAATACAGTGTTAGATTGATTTTATTTAAAAGCCTCACTATGAAGGGTAGATATGATATGTTGTTATAACAGGAACAGACAGTCTGGGCAAAAATTAAAAATAGAAGTACATTGATCAGAAACAACCAGTGGCTTCATAACCAGTCACGAAGGCACAGGCTGGAAATTGGAAATGTACAAAGCAGTGTGGTCGCATATCTTTTTTAAAAAAGTGCAAAATGCAGAGAGCTTTAATAAACTCTTTGTGCAAGGCTGAGTAAGAACAAATCTAATTCCCTGCCTAAAAGTGGAGAGATCTCTCTAAATTTAAGACTTCCTTCAGGGATGCTGTCGCAAACATGCTGCTTCTTTTATTTTTAAACTGCGGGATCTTTTGATCTGAACAGCATGTGGGATCTTAAGATTTCACAACTCAGCAAATCAGAATATTTTCATCTATCCTCAACCAACATACGCCCCTAACCCTGTGGTACGGCTGTAGATTCTGGCTACACATAATCACTTCAAAGTTGACTAAATCTTACAGTATACTACTAAAAAGGAGACTGTCGGCCATTTTCCTAATAAATGTCTAAGTCGGGGAATAACAGCTCTTCACTTTTGCCTACATTCATGCCTTCAATTAGTGAGCAGAAAGTGACATTTCTCTCTGTTCTTTTCATCACAGCTATTTCTGGGTGAACTTTGCTGTCAGACTATGGCAACAAAGTATAGCGTCTACGGAGCTCCAGACACTTTTAATTATATTTGGATTCATATCTTCGCCTTTCAATGTGCGCAGTGCACCCTCGCGGGAGAATTACAAGTTAATTTCTAACTCCCGTCTTAACTATAACGTCAAGTTTCTTCTACAAACACACCTTCATTGCTTATTTTCATTACGCGTCTCCTAAAAGTTTATTACTTTTTTATCTCGAAACCATTTAATCCTCATCACAGCTCAGACAGCTCATACCTTCTCCAGATAGGTGTAGGTCCAAGATTTGCCGTCGGCAAATGTCTTAGAGATGATTCTGCCATTCTGGTCGTACTCCATTCGTACAGACATGGTTCCCCTCTGGATGCCGGCCACGTGCCCTCCAGAGGAGTAGGTGACGTTGACTCCATTCAGACGACTGCTTGGTGCCCACAGAGTGGGCCGGCCCGCGTGGTCGTAATGGATCCGTAAAGTGAACTTCCTGTGATCGTCATAGACCTTTTCTGTCCTGGTGATGCGATCAAAGTCCAGCGAGAGCAAATTCCTGTTATGAACCTGTCAGGAAAGAGGCAGGGAACACGTTAGGTGGTTTGAAATGATGGAAACGGAGGCACAACTCTGAACTGAAACCTCAAAGAGAGCCTTTAATCAAGACTTCGGGTTATTATTTCATGTTATTTTTGTCCTAGCTTTTAATTTCAACACATAGGCTCTATCTTCAGACTGCAGGAGCCACAAAAACAATGAAATGCAAACATAACAACATTTTTGTTAAGAGTAAAAATGTGGGAGTAAGCTTATTCCCAGAAGAATCAGTTGTCACATTGATCATTAAATTCATTTTTACAGCTCACTGAAGATAATTATTTGGCACACGTGTGCACGTTGCAAAGGAGGATAAAAAAAAACTGTTGAACATTGCTTAAATGAGGCCGGAGAACAGCTGTCTCTGGCTTTACTGAGACACACAACACATAGGAATAACTTAAAAGAGTCAAGGCTGTAGCAGGGAGTTCGGGGCTGCAGCCCAATAGATGAACTAATATGTCTATTACTCAACATTAAAGAAAACGCTGTTGAAGGAAAGGCTACAGGGGAAAAATTAAATTCAAGAGAAGACAGGGGATTATACTGCCTATCAGCGCAAATCTCCTTTCAAACAACTGTTTCACACACAATCTGGTGGTTGGAAAAAACGGGGCTGTGGAGGTTAGTGTCTACAACTGAACCATGCCTCTGATTCTGCAGCTGTTTATCATGTTTCTTCTGTGCTCGTTAGTCTTCAGAGTGTGTCTCTGCGTGTGTTATCATTTGGCTTAGTAAAAGGCTTGGCAAAGCTTAAAACATCTTACAGTGGCTCGGAAAGAGGCTTCTGGCTGCTTTCCAGATGCTTCCCGCTGAGCGGGTCGCACAGGGCTGACTAAGAAACCTCCCTGTTCAATCTCACATTGAGCAATAGATGCTTAGGTCTCTCATCTGTGAAGGGACAATTACACCAGAGGCAATTAATACCACCGATACCTACTTGAGAGGATTACTTTAAGCAAAACCAAACAGAATCATGAGCAGAAGAAATCCGTAGACGTCTGGGAAGAAACTAGTGACGAGAGCATTAAGGCCGAGGTGGGTTTCCGAAGAGGTAAGTTGCTTTTTTTATGAAGACTACATTGATATACTACGGACTTCTTGAAGCCATTATGCTGGAGGAGCATGGAAGAGTAGAAAGAAATTGCAAATTCACTCGGACTGGAAAAACTAACATACATTGCTGAGGGTAAACAACGGGATTTTGAGAAGTTATGGGAGCCATATATGAGGATCATAGGGACCTAAGGTGGAGCTTATTAATGGGTGTCTTGACTACTGTTTCTCTACATATATTGCCTTGTTATTTTTCTCTGTCTTAATCTAAAGGGTTTTGTATATTTTTGGGAACTTAATAAATGCAGGTTTGAACGGTGAGTGCATGTTAAGTGTGCAAAAGTACATGTTACAATGTTAAGTTCGTTGTCTGTAGGTTTGTTGTGTTAAAAAAGAGAAAATTTAATAAAATATATTGGAGGAAAAAGTTGGTATTTTTCTACTTTATTTTTCAGATTCTTTCCTAAATGTCAGAAGTTACTGTATGTTGAAGAGCGAGCCCACCGCTCTCTGGCATGAGCTGAAACATGCTGTTCAGTGCTTTAGGGTTTTTTTTAGACGGCAGAGGCCTGCTGTCTGTTCAGAAAAAGTTCCCCATGCCAAGATCTGGCTTGCCGCATGCTGCAGAATGGGGAGGAGAAACAGAAAAAAAGAAAAGATTTGAACCAAAGATCCCATGGGAACAGAAAGCCACTCAAGGGGAATAATTTCAAATTGGACGTCACCTGTAAGGGGAATATCTCAAAGAGAGTAGGTGTGTGTGTGTGTGTGTGTGTGTGTGTGTGTGTGTGTGTGTGTGTGTGTGTGTGTGTCTCTCTCTGGGGGAATGAAAAGCTACAGAACAAAAACCTTTATGTGATAGATTTCGAATTGTTCCCTGCATGAAAACAAATCACATCTACATCAAATAACTCAATATCAATATCAAATACTTTTGTGTCAAACAACAATGTCAGCCTGTCACTTTTTCAAGTGAAAATGCCTTTAATCACGTTTCATAATTAATTCAGTTTTATTATTGCTTTCCTCATTAACAATAGCTGTGTCTGTTCTGAAAGTCTTTATCTTTTTTCATCTGTTTGGAAATGTCATAAGGCTCTACAGTTAACCAGGAGGGGAGGCTAAAAAAGCATGTGGCTTTGTAGATTGGGTAAAGCGAGGACTATAACTATAAATGACTACAGACATGAAAAGAGCAACACGGTGAACACACGGTGGGGTGGAAACCAATATAGTCCTGATCTGGTTTCCTGTGTCTGTCCCTCTCACAGCAACACACATCAAACATCTGTGAATCACAGCCACACAGTCGCCTCTTCGCATGTCTCTGTTTTGTATTCCCCCCCCCTCCCCCCCCCCCCACCCCCCCCACTCTAACCCAGCCACCCACGTAATATCACTTGACGTGTCACTCAAGGTCGCTCAATGATTCCAGCGCTGCTCATCCCCCTCTTGTTTTGGCCATTAGGCTGCTCCCATTCCCCTCCTCAACCCCGGGGCCGTTGTCTGTAACATACATTAGGAGCTCTCACTTCCAAAGGGACAACAAGGCCATTAAATGAACAGCCAGTGACAGACCAAGTGGCACCTCCACATTACCCGCGCTGCCTTTAGAAGAATGTGCACTACGACTTAACCAACGCTGCTTTTTGCTTTTTGCCTTACACAGCCAAGGAAAACAATCTGAGCCGGGCAGCTTTTTTTCCTTCATTAGTGCTCTCTGTGTTAATAATTAGGTCCGGTGGGTAATACCAAATGCTTTACATTGGGTGTTTATTATATGATAAAAAAAGGACTTCTGTGCAGCTGTGTTGTTACTGTGTGTCTCCAATATTTAAAGCTATTTGCCAATTTTTGTCAGTATTCAAATTTGATTATAGCAAACAAGATTATTTTTTGCGTTAACAAGACTGACTGGATTTAATTTGGTCCACCTGTGATATGTCATGATCAATAAAGGGAAAAATGAAATAAATCGATTAAAAAAAAGCATGGGTGTTAGTGAGTCTGAGCATCTCTCACTGAGTAGAAAAAGGTTTCAGGCAACAGTTGCCTCTTTACATCATTAGGACTGCTGCTAAGAGCCATACTTAATACAATCTCACATTTCCTTGGACCATTTATGTGTTGAAACATCTCAGAATACTCCACCGTGTGCTAATTGACCAGCTTTTTCCTGCTTTTTCATTGTCTGCAGCTTTGAATCCAAGTGAGAAACTGCTGCTTACAATCCTCCTCAAAAGAAAACCACGTTTTCACATCACAGCCCAGAAAATCCTTAAATTAAATAAGCCATTCTTTTATAGGGCGGCCGACAAAAAAACATGAAAAATTCAAATAAACTAGGAAAAATGTTGGTTTCATCTTAGAGGAACAACGTTTAAAGCAGAAACATTTAATATTCCTGAGATGTCCGAGTTTTTTGTGATTTCTCCTCTCACGCCTTTGTGTGTAATACAAAAATAAGTGTGAGGAAAAAAAAAACTGGCATTTCTAACCTTGTCTCTGAGTGATAACTCCATAGTTAAGTATAGCCAGAATCACAGCACAGCTGTTGTCTTTCACACATGCGGGCGGATGATGCTTTTGTTAACATTTTAGTCAAGACTTTACAAGCACAAAGCAGCCGCAAGGAAAAAGGCCTGGAAGTAACAGCTGGCTAAGATGTAGTTAGAGAGCCGCATTTCAGCCAGACTCATTCAAACGTCTACAAAAAAAAACAGGAAAATATGCAAATAAGAAACAGCTGAGGGAATTCAGCCGCATTAACATACAGGTTACAGTACGAGAGCGCGGAGAGAAGGGGAGAGGTAAACATATGGTAATGTCGACCACATTAACCACAACCGTAGTAACAGCTCACATCTGGGCATTTCTGTTCATCGTTGTTGGGATGCAAATAGTAGAAATAATAAATAACAATTCACCGGGTCTCTCCAGTTTCTCCTGTCTGGAGCTCACACAGATTCCTGTGTTTGCCAACCATCAATAAAGCTTTGTCATGCTATACTATAGCAAAGAGCTTTTAATATTGGAGTTCATAGAAACGGCCCTTCAAAGTAAATAACAACAGACAGAGATGGCTGAGAGATGGACTACTCAGTCTAGACAGCACATGTGAAAGCACATTGAGAAGGTCTGTTCTCGGGTTTTGAGATACTCACTCTTAATCTGCGTCCGTACACTGTGACTTGGCCCCGAGCTTGCTCCTTTCTCTGTCTCCACTCCACCAGGTTGAGGCCGTTGTCGATGGCCAGCGTCACGTTCCTCCTGCTGACCGTTGGGTTGACGGTCCCGGCGAGCAGATGGGGCTCGGTGTACAGGGACACCTCCATGCCGTTGGCCAAAACCAGCCTCAGGGAGCCGTCCAGACCAATAAAGTAGCTGTTCCGAACTTGTTCTGGGGATATCGAGACGTCACAGAAGAAGACCTCCAGTTAGTGGAGAAGAAACAATCGGATGATGAAAGACAGCTAAACGTGATGTTCCTCTCAGGGAGACGCAGACATAATGACTTAAAATGGCCGCACAGCAAAAAAAAAAAAAAAGGCTTTAGCAGCAGTATTTAGCCGAACCTCCACGGTAATATCGAGCCTATGACAGCAAAGATCGATAGTGAGAGGTTTCACAGCACCAGTAAAGTTTTACAGCTGTTGCAGCAGCCTGGAAGAGCCTGGAAGATAAGGGGGGGGGGGGGGGGGGGGGATATCAAAGCTGCTTGCTTGCCTCTGGGCTCAGAGAAGGCACATAAACACACATAAACACACACATCTGAACCTGTTCCTCCCGTGTCGGGGTGACGGCGGCCTATGTTCCGGTTCAGGATCAGTGACTAATGTTTCCTCTGAGCTCCTCACATGCATCCTGCAGGGAACGGCTCTTTACTGTTGTTAATAAGTGGACTGACAAGAGCCAGGATGAATATCACTGAGAATACCACCCAGTGCGGGTGATTGTAAAGCACGAGAAGAAGAAAAGGATGAAATCAATAGTTGCTTTTCCTCACGTTGGTTTGCCAAGCTCAAATCTTTGTGGTGGTTTCTTCACAAAGGACAACGATAGCATCACATAAAAAGGTGAGCTTCTTCTCAACAAACAGGCACTTAGAGTGTTTTGTCACATGAGAAATGAGCAGGGGAGGAAGGGCTGACCTTTGATTGGGCCTTAACCCTCCACCCACATCATGCTGAATTCAGGAGTTTGACCAAAAAATAAATAAAACTAAAAGTCTATGAGGCGTTCCTCAGTACTGGAGTGGACATATCACACTAATGCATGTATACAGTTCAGCAGGAAGTGGATCTGCCCTGTGGTTCCCTTTACTAAAGATGCTGCAGTCTGCCTCCAGGAAAAAGCTGTGCAACAGAGCATCTGACATTTCTAATATCATAATGCATACGAGCTTTCAATCCCTTCAGAATTCATGCACATCTTTTCATAAATGAGCCTGAAATGCAATTAGGATTTTCACATAAATAATAGTTAAATGGGAGAAATTAGAGCTGTTTTTAATACTCAGTAATAGTTTTAATCAGAGTCTCTTTATATAACCAACCATCCAGCATTTCAGTATCATATCATAACATTATAATATTGGTCACTACTTTTCATAGATTGTATCTACATTTTTTTTGTCAATTAAAAATAACCTGCATTTCTATTATATCTAATGTGGTATTTTGTTAGAATCCAGCATGTCAGTATCATATTATAACATTGGAATATTGGTCACCAATTTTCACAGATTGTTTCTACATTTTTTTCAATTAAAAATAACCAGGATTTCTATTATATCCGATATTTCTAATGTGGTATTTTGTTAAAATCCAGCATGTCAGTATCATATTATAACATTATAATATTGGTCACTACTTTTCACAGATTGTATCTACATTGTTTTCAATCAAAAGTAACCAGCATTTCTATTGTATCTAATATATCTAATGTGGTATTTTGTTCAAATCCAGCATGTCAGTATCATATTATAACATTATAATATTGATCACTACTTTTCACAGATTGTATCTTCATTTTTTTTTCAATAAGAATAACCAGCATTTCTATCATATCTAATATATATAATGTGGTATTTTGTTCAAATCCAGCATGTCAGTATCATATTATAACATTATAATATTGGTCACTACTTTTTAGAGACTGTATCTATTTTTCAATTAAAAATAATCTGCATTTCCAATATATCTAATGTGGTATTTTGCTCAAATCGTCGATCATGTGTTGTGTATTAGTTTAAAGCTTCGTGAGGCAACAACAGACAAAAAGAGCCACACAACCAGGGCAGAGTGTGGAGGGCGGTGGATTCCTGTGCTACGTGATCCCCCGGTTGCCAGCTCACGGAGCGGACAAAAGTGAATTAATTAACAGCAGAGTTTCTGGCGCCGCGTCTCTGGCAGGCAGATGTCTGCGACAAGGTCACAACACGGAGGTGACCACTCTGTGAACCAACAGCAAGAAACCAGAGACCGTCATCTTGTGTTTCAGCGCACCGAGTTAGTGGTTCCAGACAGTGGAGGACACGTCAAAATCTTTAAAGAGAATTTATAGGATGGAGAGGCACGCGTGGGCGGAGCTGGAGCTGCAAAACCAGCTCCACAAAGATCAAAAGCTATTGATGAGTAATCAGTGGTGAGGATACATACCAGGATGCTCAAGAGCCCTCGTGTGTATTTCTCTATTCATTTCCCGGAGGATCCTGTAGGACCACCTGCATTGTCGTTTATTTTAATGCCATAAAATCAATTCTGCTTTTTTATTTCTCTGAAATGGGAGCTGGACTTCACATGTTCTCAAAAATCAGAATCAGAATCAGAAATACTTTAATAATCCCAGAGGGAAATTATTTTTGTTACTTGCTCCATAAATGTAAGAGAAAATAACTATTTCTGTTTTGATGGAGCTCAATAATAAGTCAGAAGTGGTGAGCCACTCACAATTTAGAAGGGTGAAGGTAGGTCTAATTACCATGGGGGCAAATGTTAAAAATCACTAGTGTAATGTTTGTCCAGATAAAAATACCAGGCAGTTTTTAATTTTCCGTATGCATCTTTGCAACACTGGAACATGTACAGAATAGTTTGTGCTGAACTGAGTGTGAGTCAGAGCTGCACCAGGCTGGGCCTCGGGGTTCTTGCCTGTAAGCTCTCAAACACGGCCAGCCACCAAAGATTGCAATTTTACTCAACTTCCAACCAGTCACTGCTCTGCCTTAGGGCTTCCTGCAAGGAGCTGTGTGCCCATGAAACACAAGCTTTCTGATTACGATGAGCAGGAAAATTAATAAAAAACTAAAGTTAAGGCTTCTGATATTGCGTATTTTTCCAGATTTCTTGCACCGGCTAGCAAAACCGAGTCGATTCCCCGAGTTTAAGTCTGATCAAGCAGATGTGAGATGGTGCAGCTGTCAGTTCAGGCCCTGCTGAAAGCCACAACCTCTTCAAAAAGTAGAGGGGAAACTTTTTTGGGAATATTATCAGTATGCCCTGGGTTTATCAAGGCTAAAGCTGCTGTTAATTATGTTTTATCCACGAATACTTATTAAATATTTCCAAATGGTCTGTCCGCTTCTTCTAATAGCTTTTCCCCTGGTTGTGCTGCTTCCAGACATGCATTTTCAAATAAAAGCATTTAACCAATCACATTTCAGCCATCATTTGTTGCTAGGCAGAGTCAAAGTCAAAGATATCTGCCTGGAGGCCTTCATAATCTGTTCTGCCCTCTAACAGAAAATAAATGTCGATTAAACTGTTGCTTAAACCAATCAGATTTTAAGTTGGAGACACCAGGGCCCTCTAGAAGGCCTAAGGCAACGTCACCGTATTCACACCCGCTGATTGGATAGTCAGATAGCGTACCAGCCAAAGCTAGCAAGCTAACCCAAATATCAAATATAGTTGTGTTGGTGTAATAGCTGTTTTATCACCCCACAATGGCTGAAGGAGGAGAAGTAATTGATTTGGTGGCAGATTTACTGTCAAGGCCATTTTCAAGACGGACTTTTCAAGAAAAGTGGGTAAAATGTTGCTTTTTTCCTAAATAATATTGCGAGTTTATGAGGATATTATTGATGTTTTTGTGTGTGTGTATGTGTGTGTGTGTGGACTTGTGCACCCCTGATCTTTATACTGTATTTCTACATAATAAGTTGATTTTTATAACCATAAAATAGTTATTGAGGGGTGAATTGATTCAGACGGAGCAAACGGCAGAAAACGACCCGCTGACCGTCTGAGCGCGCTCACCTTGCATAAGCGTGTAGAAGGTGCCAGAAGCTGACAGGTTGGTGGTCACGGTGATGTCCTCTTTGCTGGAGCCCTCGGCCTGGACGCGGACTGAGCTGTCCACGTCTGTCCGGTAGCTGCTGACCCGGCCGGTGGGGTAAGTGATGTTGGTCAGACGGCCATAACTGTCATACCTACAAAAGAAAAGGCAAATGTCAGCCACCAGGTATATCTTAATCATTGACATTATTACCACCACTTATTTAGACCTATGTATATACATATAGTTATTTAAGTATATATTTATCTCTATATTATATCTATGTTATATATAATATATGTGGAATTTTGTGTATATATATATATATATATGTATAGACATGTATATATGTATATGCTGTTGTTTTATTTACGGAGCCAGTAACAAAAAAAATTTCCCTCTGGGATTATTAAAGTATTTCTTATTCTGATTCTGATTCTGATATCATATCACATATCATATATATCAGGTATAGTGATGCATGTTATCTGACATCAAATGGAAATGCATCAATGGAAAGTGAGATATCCTGTGATTGTGAGAGTGTTTTGTGTCGGGTGTGATAGTGATCGTTAGGGGTAGAGAGTTTTTTTTCTTTTTTTTTTCCTGTAAAGACCTTCATTTGTTCGGAAGCGTCACAAACGATGTGTGAACATGGGCAGTAAACACAGCACTAAATCTATCAGAGCCTGAAGCCTGAGGTAATAAGAAGTCAAAACTCTCACCTTCAACACAATCAACACCTTTTTTTTTATTAAAAAGTGTGAAATATCTGCGGCTGTTGATCAATTCAGGCTCAATAAGATCACACGTGCAGCACGTCTAAACTTTTTGAAGTCTTTCTAGAAGATTTTGTGGAATTTAAATACTTCTCAAACTGTAGGAAACCTTGTAATGACGCAAGCAGGTAAAAAAAAAACCCAGCACAATTACCCAAAGTGTCACAGTCAAGATGAGAAAGCGCACATCTTTTCACATTTGGAAAACTCGCTTATTAGCCTTCGGAGATTAGGGATATCATCTAATCTCATTATACAGTCTATGAAATAGGAGCACTGAGGAGTGACTCCTTGGAGACTGCAGCATCTCCCCAGCCCACAAATCAGCTCATCACATACAAGAACATGAGTGGCCAGATTGTTTCATTTTGCTCTGAGAGCACATCAGCATCGAACAATTTGAAATCTTTGGGGCGGCCGGTGTTCCAGAATGGGAGAGAGTGAACGGTACATTACTTAGAATGAAGACTTTTATCTGTGCGCTGAATACAAATTAGAGAGCCCTCTCCGATGTTGCTGCCTGCCATAATAAAGCTTCTAATAAATGAGATGGTGGGTGCTGGTTTACAGATAACTCCTCAGCGCTGCCATCTCAAATATCCAATATGGAAAAGAAGACTGGAGGAGGAATTATCTCCCGGCGATAAATGCTATCTGATCCCAGCTGTAGCAGGGACGGGGATTCATAGATACATTTCAACCAGCGTCTTCCACTACCGGAAATGCTAAAATGAGTCATTTACATCCGAGCATTTGATTTCTTTTGATGCTCCTGAAGATATTCATGTCGTGTTCGTTGTAAGAACACAATTTTGCGCATCAAAAGCTCCCTTTCTATGTTATGTGCGCTATCCTTTTCTGTTCAATTGGACAGTGTTCCCTCCCCAACCGGAGAGTCCAGCAGGCAGAAATGTCGTTGTAGAGCACGACTACATGTGCCAGTTTGATCGCTGACCCAAACTCTTTCTGTCTCAATTAGGGCGGTGAGAAAGTTCCAGTCTTTAAGCCTGTGTGCTGAGCTGTTAATGGTCCGGGCCTGCTTCAGCTCAGCTGCCCATTAGCTAGCCTCTCCTGGACAAAAGGGCCGCGCAGGGGCAGGTCTGCTCGACAAAAGGAGAGGACCGGTTTCCCCATGGCTGGCCACAGGCCTTTTCAGATCGTATCACCTCCGTGTCACATGCTAGCTCCGTGACCTTTCACGCTAGCGCCCGACAATAGACCCCAGACCTCGTGTAGCCGTCACCTGCAGCATATCAAATGTCAGTTTTACGCAGGATCCTGAAAAATTTAGACCACTTCTGCTGACTTATTGCTGTACAATATCAACTAAAGAAGACCGGATTCATCCCTTCGGCAAGAGCACATTTGTTATAAGAGTATCATCACCTTGTTAAATGGGAGGGAGGAGAGTAATTAGGTGTCTTTCGTGATATAAGATGATTTAATAGATTTACTGCAGCCCTTAAGCCCAGGCACTTATCATGAGAACAAAAATATTAGGAGTGTCTGCGTACACAGTGAATATCAATGCAAATTAAGTTACCATAAAAACACAATGAAGTAAATGCCTTTTGTTCTCTGTTGAAGCCATAGAAAGAGGTTTCTTCACTCATTCAGATTCATTTTGATCTTTAGACGAAAGGATGTAAGTAAATATTATTGATATGAGGAAAATTCTTAATTTTTAACTTATTGTGGCAGAGATAAATGGAGGTTTTGATGGCAGCAAATTATGCTTGTGACCCTCTGGTGG
This sequence comes from Menidia beryllina, assembly GCA_013363375.1. Taxonomy (NCBI): domain Eukaryota; kingdom Metazoa; phylum Chordata; class Actinopteri; order Atheriniformes; family Atherinopsidae; genus Menidia; species Menidia beryllina. The sequence goes on along the minus strand of JABUIW010044245.1, from coordinate 2,725,552 downwards.
TGGCCTGACCTTCAACACTAATTATTCAAGAAGGAACAAATGCTCTTTATTGTGTCTAAATGAAACATGGATGATCTGATTCGCCTGTAGGTAAAAACAAGGTCATTACTTTCATTTGAGAGAATAAAAAAGGGAAACTCAAAGACATTTTCTCAACATTATCCTACAAGTATGATCTGAAAAATGTAAAGCAGAAGTTTGTACTCTGTCTGTAAACAAAATGAGATGTCATGGTTATAAACCTAAAGCGGTTTTATGTTTTATCTTTTAATAATTCCAGATTCTAGAAGAATTTTTATCATGCCACAGTATATTTTTCTTTAAAGCTGAGTTTAAAACAAGCTGAATATTCTCTTCTTGTAAAAAAAATACATTTTATGCATGTATTTCCTTTTTAATAACCTTTCCTGAACTGCTGTTTACCAACAAAATAAGAAAAAACTGTTATTTTACAGAAATCAGTATAAGACTTAGCCACCCACAGAGTTTTTGTAGCCAGAGGAAATAGTCTTTTCCTTCAGAAACGCACATGTGCGGCTGCATTAGTGCATCTTTTCTCACTCGAACCATCTCGGATGACAACCATGTAAAACCCAGGTGATGAATTGCTGCTCACATTAAACAGAGCGTCTGATTATGTGTCAGAGTTATATTCCTGCAGCAAGGTGTAGCAGATGTCCGACCATCCAATCTGCTTAAGCACACTTTTGGAGTGACATCCAGTTAGCGCGGCTTCCCTCGACACATCACATTAGGATAAGGGACAGATTGCTACACACGAGTCACAAGAACACAAAATCCTACGCTCAGATGTTGAGGAGTGTGGGAGGCTTTTCAACTGTTCTCTCTCAATGTGCCTTTCTCAGTTACTACCTCTGCTTATTCTGTGATGCTTATATGGACGGACCTCCACCGTCACCCGGTAAAAGTTTTCTTGCAGGCAGATATATCTTGTTTTTGACTCCTAACAACTCCAAACAACTGAGAATCTGCAGTCTTTAACTAAAACAAGAGTGCAGATAAGTAATATATCATCCAGTAATCTTATCTGGTGTGATAACGGCAAATAGGATTACACTCATACCTCCACAGGTTTTGTATTTTAAGTGACATCAGAACCACTTAAACCAGACACCAACAAGCAAACCACCTCCAAACACACTGGCACTAAATTTGCATTTGATTTGAGTTGTACAAATAGAAGGAAAAACCTTTGGCCTGACTATTCCAGGTGATTTTTGGCCGTTTCAGGTGTTCCGAGCAGTTTAGGGGGCATCAGAATATTTAGGTGTCGGGATTATAAATGTGTTTTTCAAATGTTTAACATGCAACTTACTCAAAAAAGGTTGTCCATCCGTTTTCATTTGTCTTGGAGGCAAGGAGTCCTGAGCTTCCGTGGTAGGTCATCACGGCTAGCTCCTGACCCTGAGCAGCAACAGTTTTTAGGGCAGTGTTTGTACCGATGGTGAACCAGAAGGTCTGCCCATCGGGGACCATCAGCCAGAGAGGCATCCCTGTTGTGTCTCTGCGGATGATCACTGTATTTTTGTTCTTATCTGTGATGCTGCTCAGATCTCCAGATCCCGTGTAGGTCAGATTGTAGAGGTGGTCCCCTCTGGAGAGACTTTGCGTAAAAATGTGGCTTCCGTTGGAGTCAAACAGATAGAGCTCGTCGTTGATGGGAGAGGAGACCTCATACATGCTGAGGGGGTTCAGGTAGGGCTTGTTCTTGCGCACGTAGCGGATGCGAATGTTCCCAAGGTCTGCGATATAAAGCTCCCCGTCCGGACACACGGCCAGGGAGGCGGGCGCGTTCAGCTTAGCGTCCTTAGCGTAGCCCTCGTCTCCAGAGTAACAATCACAGTTGGCATCGTTCTTGCAGTCGCAGCCACTCGGCGCCCCGGCAACCAGGGAGATCTCCCCGTTGGTGGACACCTGCCGGACCCTGTTGATCTTCTTTTCATCCGACTCAGCGATGTACAGGACGCCGTTGTGGGACACGGCCAGGGCATTCGCCGACTCCAGAGTGGCGTGGATGGCCACTTTGCTCATGAGGAAGTGGTCGATCCCGGGCACCTGGCAGTGCATGGGGCGGCCCGCCACGATCCGGACCTGGTGGTTCTCCGAGATCTGCAGGACCACGTTGTTGTCCAGGACGTAGAGGGAGTTGTCCATGGGACTCACCGCCAGGTCTGTGGGCCACTCAAGGCGCACCTGAGAAGAAAGTAATCAACGAAAAAAATGTAAGTTTTAAAACTCCAATACAGGCCATGTTCTATTTTGGTTAACATGCATACGTTTGTAATCACAGAAACATAGGGTTGAATGAAAAGAGACCTTTAAAACTGCACTTTAAAAAGAGCAACAGATGCAGAACTTATACATTGTCAACGAACAAGAAATTATCTTATTATCTGTTTGGCAAAATAATACATCTGAATCCTGCTCATGGTGAGAAGATGGTGGCTTGGAGGGGCAGCATATGTGCAGATAATTTAATTAATCAATAACAAAAAAACAACAAAAAACTGAATAGAAAATAAAACTGGAATTTGTGTTGAGAACTGCAGACACTGAAGGACAAGGCCTTTGCCTCCCTCAATTCTTCCAAGTCTCAATTGTTTCCTACTTTGTGTTATTCATTTTGTAATGAAAAGAGATTTCATGAGTTCTCCATAAGAGAAAAGCGCACACTTACTAAATGAAAGCCTAACATGTCTCGGGCCTCTTAAATTATGACTTATTGTTCTGCTAACATTGTATCAGGCCCTTAATAAATTGAAATGATTGAATTCATCCAATTTACTGGTCTCCTTCTCATTAATGATCCAAGTGGGATCTCGTAGAATCATAATGTGAAGCGCCATATTTCAGTAGAGGCCTTGGAACCTCAACAGTGATGATCTTAACTAAAATACAAAAGACGAGTTCAGACTTTTAGTCATCCTTTGTGATAAGAACAACATTACTGTTATTTTTGTATTCTCCATTAGCAATAAGGTACCATTATCAGGCTGCTCGTTATGACTCCCTTGAAATGTAAATGACCATCTTTGTTATCAGAAATCTCTTGAGCACGGGTCATCTATAAACTTATTTAAATGTGAAATATTATGATAAAAAAATGTAAAACAGAAAAGTAAATAAGAGAAAAAGAGTTGCTGATTTTAAATCGCTTTAAGCTTTAAGAGCATCAGCCCTGTTGTGATTGTTATTTACATAGTATCTTTAAATATTCTTAATTATCTAAATGAGACTTGAAAGCAGGTAGAATTTATTTATCGTATGAAACTGGATCCTCTTCAGGTGGATTGGAGAACAGATTCTGAGCATGATAAATAGCTCATATGCTGTAAACTTCACATCATCCCCCACATAACCGAGGAGGTTTACATAACGGGATATATCTTTTGGCCACATACAACAAACAGGTAACTGGCGGTAGTCGCGTGTAATCTTTCAGTAAGCAGAAAATGCATTTACTTGGGTAATGAAGGGGGGGACTTTCAATTTCTTAAAACCTATTTCTTGTCAACACTGGCGGTTAAATATTTCATGAGGCTGAGTGTGGAGTGGCTCAGGAGACCTGCCTGTAAGGAGGTTTTCACGCCACTCTGACTGATGAAGGGATATTTCCTGAGCCGCTGTCACACACGCTGTAACCCGATCATACCCCCCCCCCCCCCCCTTTAGAGAGGGGGGCAGCTGTCAGTATGCCCGGCTAGATACAACCAGCATCAACAAAAACCTCATAAGCTGTAGGCACAAGCAGCGGATTTGCACCAATGTAACATATAGGGATATTTAAGAATATCTGAAGTGTTATTAGAACTATAATGAACAGTTTGGTCACACGTTGCTCACACTAGTATGGTGTCTGTGGGACGTTATTTAAAGACCCTCTCAGATATGAGCTGCACGTTACAGTCGACAATGTTCTTTTAAACTGCTAACACCCGTGAAATATTGTTGAACGATCTTGTTTCCCCAAACTCGAGATTAAACTCAGCAGAGAAGACTTGACACAGAAAATCAAACGCACTTCTCATACAGCAAGGACCGGAGTCTGCGCTGTAAACAAATCTACAGATTTTTAAATGAGGTCAAACTCTCGTCCTTTTGCATGATAATGGAAAAAGTCGGGGGGGAAAAAACAGAAAGGTTGCGGAGATGTTTATTGAATTAGGAATGAGTTCCACGCAAAACAACCACAGCGTCTTAACAGGAGACATAAAACCTTCTCCTGACAAACTCTCTCACAGTGAGGAGACAGGAAGTGTTTGCTGTAGGAGGGTATGGGCTCTGGATGAATCTTTAATGGATGCTTTTTACCATCCGAGTGTCGGGCAAGGCTCGTGTGATTTGTCATCTTTGTGGAGCAGCCTGTGTTTTCACAGCTGTGGCGAGGATCTATAGGCGCATCGGTGTGAGGAGGTAAGGGGTCATGGGGGATATGGAGCCTCCTCAGGGACGGAAATGGGCAGCCAGAGGCTTTGCTTTATGTCCGGTATACATTACTTTTTATTCACAGTTTAATCTGTGACCTTTCAGAACCAGTTTCCTTTTTTACGCGATGAGACAAGAAACGCTCCAATGTTTGCATATGATGCAAAATTGAGAAATTAAGTCTCATAATTAGCCCTATAATGCCAAATGTTTCATATTTGATAGATACAGTTTCTGAAGTCTTTTGGATGTGAGACTTTTTGCATCATTCAGTGGTAAAAGCTTTGCTCAAACCCCTGTTGTACACATTCAGATATACCTGATAACAGCCAGTAGAACACTACACCAAAATATATTTTTTTACTTATTACATGCTAAATTGATCAAAATAATTTCTTTCTTTTTTTTCTTCATATGTTGTTAAGGGGCCAAAGAAAGACTTCAGACTAAAAAAATCCAATATTCTTCCTATTTTTCTTGGATCGGGCTTTAAAGGGTTAAGCACCAGGGAAGTTTGTGGATGAGGGTAAAACTGAGTTAGCTGTAAATAAAGCGGAAAAATACCAGTAAACACATTTTTGGGAGAAAGAACAGGACACAGCCAGCATCTCCCAAAAGAGCTGTCAGACGTGACTCCCCTCGGGGATGTGCTCTGTCGAGCGGGTGCATGAACGTGCACGTGTGTACACGTGTTCCTGTGCATCAGTGACCGTGTGGACGAACTGAGGGCTAATTAATCTGCAGGTCATCTCTGTCACTCCTCAACGGGCACAGATAAACAGCCCGCTACATTTAGGAGTCTGTAGCTACTTAATTGAATCAGACACAATCAAACTGATTTCAATTTTCTTTTTTCCAAGTCCTGGAGGTCAGTAAGCACAACTCAATTAACAGATCTGATGTCCTCTCTTTTGTAAAATTGCTACAGTAATGACAGTCAAGTTTAACCCTGTAATGCGAAATGTATCATATCTGATTCTTACGGTTTTGCATAATTTAATAGTAAAAAGTGCTCAAAATCCTATTGTACACAATCAGATACACCTGATAACAGGGGGCAGAAGACTACACAAAAATAATATTGACTTATCGCATAGTAATAAATTATCAATATTAAAAATGTATTTCTGTTTTTTCTTTTTACATATTTTGTTAAAAGGCCAAATAAGGAATTCAAACCAAAAAAAGCTAATTTTCTGTTTTGTTTTATTCTTGGATCAGGCTTTAAAGGGTTAAATATGTTTTTTTTTTTCTTCTGTTATTCAGCGTGTAATATCTTCTTGTTCCTTATGCATTTTCAGTCTTGAGGCCCTAAGAAAGTATTCTGATTTAAACTCCATAACTATAATCAGGGCAGCTAGCTTAACCTGCTAATGACACAAAGCTATGGTGTCCTATCAAGGACACTAGAGTGGGCGGAGGGGCAGGAAAACAGGGAGGTGGTACCTGAGAGATGTCCATCACAGCATCACAGCTGAGGGGGCGAGCAGAAGTCAGGTCATTGAAGCCCAGAAGAGTCGAGATGATTCCATTCTGATCAATCCTGCGGATCATAGTCCCGTCCACGAAGAAGACGACGCCGTATTTGTCCACCGTGATGCCTGCAGATAAAAAGTCACTCAATGAGAACCAGATCAAATATCCGTCGGCTGTTCGGTTTGTCTGCGTCTGATGTGATCACAGAGCCCTCGTAAATGACGATCAAGAAATTTCCACTGCAATGAAATGAAAGACCAATCACGCCAATGAAAACTAATACTGGAATGGATTTTTGAAAAATCGATAAAGGAGAACAATAGAGGCATCAAAACAGATAAAGAACACTGTAACTATTGATTCAATTACAGACTAAATCTCATCAGTGCATCGTCTTTTGTTCCTACTTTCTCCACCTCTGCATTTTTTTCCCTGCTCATTTGGGGTGTCACAAACAATATTTTAGCAACTAAACAAGCAGCTTAATTAGATCCGGCCTAGTTTAATTTTAGACAAACAGCTTTGTTTCGAGGCTGGACTTTGCATGGAAAATTACACAGGGGGGCAGGATCATCTGAGCACTCATGACTCATGATGTCATCTCTGCAGAGGACAAAAAGCAAATGTGCTCTAATGACTAATACGCAACACCAACATGGAAGCAACAACAACCAAAAAAACAAAAAAAGACCCCGGGAAAATTGCAGGCATGCTGTAGAAAATGAGTTCTCAGGTCTAAAATGAAGCAGTTCATTGCGTGTGTGCGCTGTACTGACAGTTACAGTGGGGGAAATAAGTATTTGACCCCTTGCAGATTTTGCAGGTTTGCCCACTTACAAAGAATACTTGTTTTTTCCTCATCAGATGGTTATCAATTTTTATAAATTCATATGATGTGATTTTCTGGAATTTTCTTTGGGATTCTGTCTCTCACTGTTAGAATGTACATATGATTAAAGTTATAGATCGTTGCATTCTTTGTAAGTGGGCAAACCTGCAAAATCAGCAAGGGTTCAAATACTTATTTCCCCCACCGTTTATCGAGGGATAAGAGAGCTTTCAGGGTTCCCTTGACACTAACACGCTCCACTGTCCAGCAGTTGATGCGTTTGTTAGAATAAAACTGACATGAAGTCGTGCACACAGGATTTCCACGCGTTACCTCTGGGATTATTAAGCGTGGCCTCCGCGGCTTTTCCTCCGTCCCCACAGCGGGCGTCGTCGTACGGGAGACACTGGTCCCCGGTGCCCGCCACCAGCTCCAGGTTCTTCGCCACGTCTTTCACGCTATTCAGAGACTTCACCTTGAAAACCTTCCTGCTGCTGGTGTCCGACAGGTACACGGCGCCGTTCACAGCACTGGTGGCCAGATAGTACTTATGAGCCGGGCTGTTGCTGAGCAAAGAGAGAGGAGAGGAGAAACTCCAGTCAATAAAGCTACAAGGGCTACAGCGCTTTCAATAAGAAACATTCTGTAATACAATTAAAATGGATTCAAAAGCCATTTAGAGAGTCAATTGGGCCCAATTACAGTTTAAAGCCAGGACATGGAAAAAGACAGAATAGAATGAGATTTAACATGACAAAGTAAAATGAGATTAAGCATGACATAATGGTGAGGCTTAGAAATAATCTACAACACACTCTGCTCAGTTCAAAATCCCTGTTGCCAAAAGAGACTTAAAATGGCCTTTAAATGAATAAAGGTCCATAGATACTTCACAGAAAACACTTGTGACTCCTGCATCCTGTTGAGTTTATATGTGGACCTTTTATTTCTTCCAAATGATGGAAGCAGTCATAATACGGGCTGAAAGAAGAAGCAATGGTCTGGTGGTTCTAATTTTTTAAAGTACGCTGGTTCCTTTGACAGAAATCCTAATTAATATCCAATTAGTGACTTGAGACATTCCTGTGATATAATTTGCAAACAACTGAATGAAACCAACCGTGCAATGGCAGCCGCCTGGTTACTGCCAGAACAAATACAGATAAGGATGTCTTCTATTTCCCTCGGGACGCACAAAAACACAACTGAACCAGAAATCCAAACACATTAAGCCTCCATCAGGCAGATACCCCAGTAAAGAAATAAAGAAATTCTGTTTAATTCCTAGCCAAATGAACAAAGTAATCCCTCATGAGGTTTCCTAACCTGACAGACAGACAGAAAAAACAAAATACGACCAATATCAGTGTAGAGAGATGCGTTCAATCTCAGAATCAGAATAAAAAACACTTTAATAATCCCTGAGTGAAATTATTTAATCCAAGAGGGAAATTATTGTTATACTCGAGCCAGGACAGATAACAAAAACCCAGAAAACAAAGGCAGACGTGGATAAATCCATAGAAGTTCAGATGAAATGACATAAAATAACATTCGGATTGACAAATCCATTTCTGCTTATAGGAAACATAGGAGACTCTTAGAGAGAACACCTCCAAAAGACGCTACTGCAGTTCCACCAAGTTTGTCCACTTTTGAATATAGAACAGGTTATAAAAATCTCTTCAGTTTAGTTTTCCAAAGTCGATTAAGACAGCATTTCATCTCTAACCTGGAGGGCTGTTTTAGGTGGTACGGTCAATATGACAGTGCCAACACAAATGTCAGAAATGTTCCTGACGTACAGCAAGAGGAAAGACAAGCGAGTCTGTGGGACTGTCATCTCCGGTTTATAACAGCGGGTGACACTTGACCTTCAGTGAATCTGAGTTGCCGCGGCGACGCCGAAAAAACCCCGGGCGCACATGTCACCAGCAGCCCGCCGGTCAGTCTGACCGATATATCTGTTTACTGTATATTCCTAAATCCAAAGGGCAGGCCTAGGGAAAAAAAACTCCAATTTTCTTTTTACAGTAGTTCGGTAGTAAATCTCAATAAGTGGACTCTGCTTTGCGTCGTATCGGCCATGTGCAGTCAGCTGATACCTTATCGGCCGCATGTAAAACAGTGTTGTTCCTTCCACGGGGTTTGAAACGATGCGGTGTAATGCTCTGACCTTGAGCTATGGCCAGACACACCATCTATATTCACCGACAACATCTAGTTTGTAGAAGATAATTGGATTTTGCTGCGCGCTGTCGTAGAAATAGTCGGAGCGAATGGGGGACATCCTTAGCGGGGGGTCAGTGAACACCGCTGTGAGATCACCCACCTCCCACTCCCACTGCTAGCTAACGCAGGAACTAGCTTCATACCGACACATGCTGTTCTTTTTCCAGACAAATCTCCTTTTTAATATTTAAATGTGTCTCGTGCACCAAGGGGACGAGGCTTTGACGTTTCTACGGCCGTGCTCTAACAAACAGAATTTGTATCCGAGACGGACAAAGCTGGAGTTTTAAAATCAGTACGGTTTCTGTTATGCATTAAGAAATTTGAGAAGTGACAACTATGCGTGGATAGGTCAGACAGAAGAGATCAAAGGCGTGAGGTGCTGTGTGGTTTGGTAAAGTGGTCATTCATAAAAGTGGAGGCAAGTGACCAGCATCACAAAGCTTTTCATCCTGGGCTTGACTGCGTGTTCCAGAGCTTTAGTCGTGACCCGGCAACAGAAAATCAATCAATAGCCCTTTACCTGAGACAAGGTATCTAAGAGGGCACCGAGAAATTCCCCTCGCTGCCTCCTGCCACAGAAAATCAGCCCGCTGTATCTAAATCCACAGATAAAATCAGAGCTCAGCTCCCAATTTATGAGGCTCACAAAGAGAGGCCTAAAGGAAGGAACCATGCAACGATGAATTCTGCAGCCGTAACGTTTAATGAAGATTATCTGGACAAGTGTTATGGATGTTGAAGGTTTCTAAGTTCTAATAAGCACTTAGTAAACTGGTCCACACCTAATTCGGCAAACAACTGTACCTCCAGACATGATGTTCTTGAAATGGAGACATTGAAAGGCTTAATATTAGCTACAAACAATGTTTCATTGTAAAAGGACAATAGTGGCTCTCTACTACCTGTTTTTTTAAATTGCAATCACTCATGTGAATGAAGACGGCTTTGGATTCTGACAGAAACTCAAACCAGATTGTAAATAAATCTTTACATCGAGTGCTTTGCAAAGATAAAAGGAAGCCCGTGGTGGCTGTGCTTTAACACCTCTTCATGTCTATAAGCTCCCCCTGACACCAAAGACTGGGGCTGGAACCTTTTCTTAAGCGAAAGCTTTATGGCTTACCTATGCCTGAAGTCTTTATTTCTGTCAGAGTTTGACAAAAGCAGCAAACAGGAAGAGAAAAAGGAGAGGAGAGATTAGTTGTTAAAAGCGAGAATCTGAAAAGAATTAGACAACAAACATGACAAGACGTTTTACTTGTTTTAGTTCTCGGTGCACACATTAACACAGGGATTAATCTTTTCTGGGACACCGTCTGTTTAGAACCCACCACATCCTTTTCAGCCCCTAAGAGGGCAAACTCCAGCTGATACAGGTGAGCGAGAGAGGAAGGACCATCAATCCTCTGCCTTTAGGGCATTTCTGTCTATTTCTATCCACCTCGGTGGTTTATGACCTGTGAGTCAGGTCAGTCAGAGGGGGGTCACTTCTGGAACAGCCTCCCAACAAACATCAGGGAAGGTCCCACTTTTTACACATCAAAAAAAGCACCTTAAACTGTTTCTCAAAAGTTCCCAGACATGCAATCACTAATTAGAATTTTGTAATGTCATCGTCTGAACGTGTGTTTGGACTGATTTTGTATTTTGTGATTTTGCGTTGTTCGGTCTTCCTGCCTCAGGACGACAAATGTAAACTAGCAACTATGCTAGAATCTGGCTCAATTACAATCTGTATGAGATTGTTCATTAATGTGCACTGTCCTGATTGATTGATTAAATAAATAAATAAATAAATAAACAATTAATTAAATAAATAAATAAATAAACAATTAAATAAATACATAAATAAATAAATAAATAAATAACCAATTAAACAATTAAATAAATAAATGAATAAATAAATAAATAAATAAATAAATAAATAAATAAATAAATAAATAAATAAATAAATAAATAAATAAATAAATAAATAAATAAATAAGTTAGCCCGTTTGGAATGAGAAGCTAGTGGGCTTCTCCCCCGTTACCTCAGCTCCAGGACGCTGGTGACGTTCCCCGTGGTGAAGATCCTCCGAACGTAGTTGAAGTCGCCCACGTAGAGGCTTCCGTCCGACCCACAGGCCAGAGCCACGGGCGCCATGAGCTTGTTCCCGTCGGCCAGGCCGTTGCAGCTGGGGCAGGAGATGCTGCGCCGCCGCCCGTTCCCCATCACGCTGCCGATGACCGGGGGCTGCTGCGAGATGAACACGTTCTCCCCGTTGCCCATGTGAAGGATGCCTGACCAGCCACAGAAAAGATGTCACCGACAATTCTCAAGCAGTGCTGCACATTTGGTTCAAAATCAGCTTGAAAAGGGAGTTTTTTTTCCAAATTAAGAAGACAGATGCATCCAGAGAAGTATTTTCCTGAAAGAGGATAAGTAATTCTTGAAAATAAAATGATAAACCTATGTCAGATGAACCTGTTCTATTTTATCTACGGCCTTTCACATATCAAACGTGTAATTTTATTTGGTAATGCAAATTTTGCATCAATACAAAAACGTAATGGCGCCCAATGTATCTATTTACACCAAACCATCACAGAAAGGCATACAAATCTGTTTTATATCCCGTCCTGTCATCCCAGCTTTCAAGTCTTTTTGAAAGGATTTTAAAATTTGTATTTATTTTTTTATTTTTTTATCATTTAGACCTTTATTCATGAAATTGAATTAAATTGTCAAACAAAAACTGAAAAAGCAAAAAAACAAAAAGATGTAGAATTTCAAATTGGATGTATATATGAATCATATATGCATGATGTGTGATTCATTTAAAAAAGACTCCCGCTGTTAACAGTAATGATATATATTACTGCTAACAAGAGGAGAACAAGAGGATTCAAATTAGCCACTAGAAATTTGCTGAGATGAGTTTCCCTGTGACTTAAGACAGCTGAATGTGGTTTTAAAGGCCTTTCAGAGGAGAAACTTAACACAGATTAGAATCGGACACAGTTTTAAATGTGTTTGCATGTGTACATGCATAACTGATAACATCAAAATGTCTCCTGTGTGCTTGTGTTAGCAGCAAAAGGATGTCATGGCGGATCAGAACACAGGCCGATTTCACACCAGAATGGGGAGCAAGTTATCTTCGGAACAAGTGGGTGTAGAAAATAACCACACAAGTGCAAATTCCCTCTGTGTCACACACACACACACATAGCTGTTTTCCCTCCACAAAAGTGTGCTGTTGAACGGTCCAATTCTTATTAAAACACTAAAGTCAATTCCATCACATATGCTCATTTGGGTGTTTTTTTATCAGAGAAATTCTTAAAAGTCTAAACTCAAAAATAAACCTGCTGCTAAACTGATGTAATCATATTTGAGGTTCGGCATATGGAAGCCTTTGGTAGCTTTTCCAGCTCTGATGGCACTTGACGGTACACTTTCTCACAGCAGAACAACATGTGGGCTCTCAAAAAAGCTCAGCCACGCGTCCTTTCCTGGGACGAGATCTAATCAAAGGGACTGCTGCTGGGAGTAGCAGCCTAACAGCGATTAAATTAGGGATGATTCTGAAAGTGCCGGGCATGGGGAAGACAAAAAGGTGCCAGCAGAGGGGCGAGGATGCAGAGGCTGGCAGAGCTGGGGGGGAATAAGCAGCTTCTACCATCCTCTGGATAACATGTTGAGACCGGATACGCTTAGTACCTGGCACATGAGAGTGCCACCTCTCTGACCAATTTTCAAGCACGCTCCATCTTCTCTGATGAGATTCTCCGGACTCAGACTATGAGGGCTGGGTAGTGACAGGCGCTGTCAAGCTTTATTCCTCCTGCTGCCTTTCAGGAGTAATTTGCTGAGCATAAAAAAAAACTGACCCCCACCTTTACCTAAAGATGTACCATAGAAATAAAAAGTCAGATCTATTTTGAGCTACAGGATAGGGCGATATATATATAAAAAAAAGCTGCAGCATTCAAAAGGTAAGAAGGACAGTTTATTCATGCATTAAGAGAATTGTGCACGGCACAATGTGGCATTTAAGTCGAGCTCGGTTTACAGCCCATGTGAAAAATCTGCTCAGCAGAAACTAAATCCATCATCATAGTCTGTCTAATCCTACATCCTAAATGTATATTAAATGGAATATTAATAAAAATTGTAAATTAAACCAATTATAAATGAAATAACATGGATTATCCACATGTGCTGCAACATTAAATGAGGGGGTAGTTATAGAAAATGGATGGTTGTGTAAAGAGACCTGCATTATGTGATCATTAAGCTATTGCTAGATTTTTTAAAAATGACCACTTTACTCACCGCTCTGGATATTCAAAGCGTGGTGCTTGTCTACTGTCCATCCTCCCAGTTTGGAGGCTGTGGTCTCGTATCCTTGTAGCACAGCAGTCCTCTTCTCCCACAAAATGAGGTCTGGACACGACTCGTACTCGAAACCTACTGAAACTACACAGGAAACAGAACAAAGACACAACTACTCAGCTCCACTTGCAACCAGATGAAAGCAAAATAATGCGTCTTCCTTTAAGTGTGCTTCTCCACGTACCGAAGGCCTCGGACAGGCCGTACACTTTCTGACTGTACACGTCGGTTTTGTCCCACACAAAGTCGTAGGAGAGGTTAGGGGCTGCGGGAAACCACTTCCTGAACAGCCTGCCCTCCACAGCCACCATGAGGTGAACCTTCATCAGGTTGAAAGGGATAAGGGAGTGGGTGAGGGTCACCCTTAGTATTGACTTGTAACCCGGGGTCCTGCTGCTCAGATAGCCCAGTTTCATGTCTGTTCCTGGTATAGGCACTTCCTCCTGCAGAGACTGAGGACAGAAAAACACAGCTAGTCAGTTAGAGACAAGCACAGCAGATCCTAATGGCAGCTGATGGGCTAGAAATGAATTCTTATTTAGTTGAAAACATCGAATAACTAACTTTCTTTCTGCCACAGAGATATTATTAATATGTCCCTCAGCGGGTCCATAAAAACACAAAATATGGCCACGTATTTTTCATTACTTTGGCTTCAACCAAAAGTGTTCACCCAAGGGAGATGTGAAACACTAACTGGAGGACAATTAGGCTCATGCATTACATGGCATTGGATGAAGGATTCCTTCATTACGTACTCCAGCGAGCATTTTTCAGACCTGATTTAATAATAGTAAATACTTCATTAGTGCGAACGTCTTCCCTGTAATCCGTATGACAATGGCGTAATAGGGCTACCCTTGGGCTCCGAGTTTACACAGTCCAAACAGCATATTTAGTCATAAAGCTCATCTGGGACGGCACAGTGCTGTTGTTGCCTTAAGGACATTTGCTCTGAGGTCTGATATCTGCCAGATGACAACCCCGTGGGTCAACAGTCCAACCGTGCACAGTTTTTAGAATTAGGGCAAAAAATCACAGCACTGGTTAAGTTGACCAAGTCATCTCCACTAACAGTAAATCACGTATTTTCTAAAGGGTCCACAGCACAAGAGTGACAATAATAAAAGGATGGGTCACATCTGATATTTATTTTTAAATGCTCACAGAGTGCAACTCTTTGTGTTTGACTGATAAAGATTTCTCTTTACTGGAATAAATGGGACAATGTCCTTGTGTAGTGCTCTCAGAGCTCCAGCAAAAGCAAAGACAAGGCTACTATAAATAGACTGAACTGCATAGTAAATTTACTGATATGCCATCAATCATAAGAAGCAAACTGGGAGATAATAAGAGAAGGGCACAAAGATGCCTGCTAGATATAAAGCAGTAACACAGATGCCCAAGAGTGAGCCTGCACCAAAAACACACATACAGTAGAAGATTAACACAGGGAACGAGCACATCCTTTATAGTTTTACTTGTATGCTTAAACCTATTACTGGAAAGGTGTTTGTGAATGTAACCTGTCCAGGTTCTAACGAACCGTCTGGAGAAATTAACTCACAGAACTGCCACGAGCCACAATATTCCACCTGTGCTTGACTTAGACTTAGACTTAGACAGTACTTTATTGATCCCTTGGGAAGACTCCCTCAGGAAATTAAGGTTACCAGCAGCTTAAAGGGCAAAAAGTATTTATATAAAAAAAATTATATAAAAGTATTTTATAGTACAAATTGACCCTCTAGGTGGCAGTGCCACTTTTGATGGGAGATTAGCATAGATTGTAGGCAAATAAAAAAAAACGCAATGGTTCGCTATGAGAGAACATGTCGCCGGTGAGACGCACGTCGAGGAAGAACGGAATAAGGTAGAAACAATTTATTTTTCCTGATGAAAGAAGAGAGTCTACTCTTTCTTTTGGTGTGTTCGGTGTTTACATAGTTATAGCACAAACTATTCTGTGGCTCTTGAGAAATCAGTCAAAATGCTCAAAAATTTCTGGCAGTATGGGACTCTGTTCTGAAAATGGCTGGCAGTCAATGAGTTAAGCAAAAAAAAATAAAAATACATAAATAAAAAATACAAAAAATACAGATTAAGTACAGTATATGTAATAGGAGTCCTCAGATTCTCTCCTAGCTCTCGGGCATGAAGAGACCCTTACAGATTACAACCTGTGGAGCAGTGAGTGGGGGGGAAAGGGGCGGAGCTTCACCTGGATTTCGGGTACGACCGTCCCCCGTTCGGAGCAGGACCCGGCGAAGGCGGTGAGCGGGGCGGGGGCCACCAGCGGGACGGGCCTGCTGAAGCTGCTCAGGTCGCAGCTCGGGATGTCGTTCTCCTCGTGCCGCATCACGATGGTGTCCATGACGAAGAAGCGTCCCCATGGCAACCAGAGAGTGTGCTCCTGGGTGATGAATGGAGCGCGCTCGAAGAGCAGGGCGATGGCTATGCCCCCGTTGGTCACCAAGTCAAAACTGGAACACAAGTGAGCAATGCCAGAGCGGATTAATTAATCCACCTACACTACTGATAAACGATTTTCAAAGTGTGTCACAGAACTATCTTTAATCAGCATATCTGGTATTTGAAATGTAAACCTTGGTTCAAGTACACTTTGAATCACATTTACTGTACCTTTGGGTGCCGTTATAATGAGCAAAAATAAAAAAAAACATATGAAATAAATAAAAATTAATGAAAGCTTTTGTGACGGAATGTTTTTTTTTAGTATTAAACATTATATTTTGGGCACACGCAGGCTAATTATCCCGGAGAATTTTCATTGATTCTCATCTTAAAAGCACATCTCTTCAGTATTGCAGTCAGATATTTTTTTTATCTATTTAAAGAATGGATAATAGCAGATTTCGGGCAGGACTGTTTCATCTCTCTGTGTGCCACATCTAGTCTCCCAGTGCTCGTACTTGTATGTGAGTGAGAGAAAGATTTGCACTGCAAGATGGAGGCAGCTGCCACAAGTTTATTGATCCTTTCGACGGAGGCTGTCCACTCCAACATCAGCCTGAAAGCCCTGCAATGCAATCCCATTTGCTGCTGCATTAAAGGGCTTCTGCCTCTGGTCCGACCTGAGTCTCAGTAAACAGGCTGCATGGTGACAACGTGCCTACACCTGCTCGGGCTTTTGCAGTGCCTGTCACTTCCCTCTAAAAGCCAATTAGCACCTGGTCACCTGCAGGCCCCCGGGACGGGGTCACATCCTCACACAGGAGGCACCTTTTTAAATTACAGGTAAAGTATAAGGTCCAAACGGTGTCCTTTAAATGAAGCAGCCTGCCTTTTGATTTAAGCCGCTATATAAAGAATCTGCCCGGTGCAACTTCCCCTCGAGGATAAACATCTGACGTCTGTGGTGATAAACAATGGCTCGTTTCATCCTTTGTGCTTTGACCTTGGTGAGGTTTCAGCAGAGTGAGGAGGCTGAAGAACTTGGCGTTTGCTGTGTTTTAGCCGTGATCCATGAGCTGCCATGCAGCTGCAGAAGCAGTGGTGGTCAGTTTGCCTGATAGCTAAAATAAGGCTCTGGAAACACACGTAGACAAGAAGCTCTGCTCTGGGCACGTTAGCCAATAAGATACAGGAATTACTGTGTGTAGGCTCAAGCCATGTTAGAGAAATGATCTAATTAATTAACAAGGCCCTTATCAAATGCCTAAAACGAATTTAGGGCATGCTTATCCCTATAATGCAGAATGTATCATATTTGATTCATAGGGTTTCTGAAGTCTTTTGGATCTAGGACTTTTTGCATCATTCAGTGGTAAAAGCTTTACCTGATAACAGCCAGTAGAAGACTACACGGAAATATATTTTTGACTTATTGCACGCTAATTTGATCAAAATTATTTCTGTTTTTTTTTCTTCATATGTTGTTGAGGGGCCAAAGAAAGACTCCAGACTAAAAAAATCCAATATTCTTCCTATTTTTCTTGGATCAGGCTTTAAAGGGTTAAATAAATACACTTATTTACCATAAATAGATAAAAACATACATAGTGATAAATGCGTTTATATTATCTTGAGTACTACGAATGAATCCCTTAAATACCAATAAGTCATAAATACAAAGTATAGCCTTGATGATTCATGCCTACTATAAGAATGTTAGGAAGAACGTAATAATATTTAATGAGCCAGTATCCTTTTCAACATTGTACTATCACTGGATAAAACCAAAAAAAATAAAAAAAAAGGACTGGGGGTGTATCAGTGCTCAGCGTATAGTAAAATGACTGCGCACCCTTAGGGTTTCTAAAAACAAAACTAACTTATATTGTTGGTATGGTGATAAAACTTTTTGAGGATAGTGGAGAAGGTAATTTTAGGAGAAAAAAAACCCCCTAAACCCTTGGATAATAAAGAACACGTCATAAAAATGAGTTGAGACAGCTTTCCCATTTCTAAGTGGCTGAACAGGTGCATTTCTGATTTCACGCTGCACTGAGCCTGTTTACAGTGATTGCAGGGGAGTTGCAGGAGACTGAGCATGTTTACAGGCGAACCTGGGAGATGGAGTAGTGTTTACACATATGCTGGGAGGGAGAGAAGAGTATAAAGCTTTTGCACACGAAAAAAAAAAAAAAAAAAACTGGGAAATGCATGGGAAAAATGGGACACGCATAAATGGGGAAAAGATAGAGATGAGGGGAGTCAGTGCAGTGGAAAGGACATAAGACCGGGGCTCAAGGAAAGCACAGGAAATAAGAGAAGGAGAGGTGCCCAGAAAGGAAAGGCTTAAGGGCAGTGGGAGATTAGAGGTGGGAAGCGTGAAGGAATGGAGAGCAGATGAAATAAATGACGGAGGTGAAGACGATGGAGTGGAGATGAAAGATTTTTGTAATGGTAAAAAAGAGACGAAAACGACAAGACGACGGAAGGAATAAGAACGATCGAGATCAAACTGGTGGCAAATCTGTGGGCCTTTAGAGTGTCGGTGACTGATAAAAGTATCAGGAGGAAGTAGGGCTTGGAGAGCAAACACCGATTCATGCTGTGCTGTGATAGAAGGGCTTGGTTTGCCACAAGGCCTTCCTAACAGAGAGGGCCGTGAGAGATACCGGGGATTGGAAGCTGCAAGTGACTGAGTTCTGTATGCTGCTGCAATCTGATCTGTAACCACAGTCTGAAAATATAAAGAATTTGTTTTTTCACTTTCGCTCCAAGAAGCATATTCTAAACAGCCTTTTTTTATCTGAGAAAATAAACTGAGCTGCTTATAAAGAACAGCCAAAGACAATCCACTGCTTTTCCTGTTGCCTATTTAGAACACAGAACTATTTATCCACAGTTTCAGGGCCATCGTGCCTTTGGAAATAACTTGAAAAAGTGAAAAAGTGACAATACACATGTTCAGCTATAGGGTTAAAGAAACTAAACTGAATGCTTTTTTGAATATCTGAATTTTGCACCATCGAAAAAAGTCCATCTGCACTTTGTTTTAAAGCTCCACTGAGACGCTTTGCGTTGGCATATTTTATTTTGCCTCCCTCTTGCTGCTACTGAAGCATAACGTATGAGCGTAACAGAAGGGCTTTGTTTGATTTCTCTGGGAATCGAGCCGAGAACTCCAAAATTGGACCCAATGAAAGCGCAACGCAGATCAATGGTGACAGAGTTTGGGATGGCAACAGAGTGTATTTCCCTGAATCATCACAGTTCAGCGAGACCGGACTCTTTTTGGAATTAATCTAAATATCACTGGTAAAAGTTTGAGTGTGTTTTTGGGTGTGTTTGGAGCTCTTACCTCCCATCCTGCCTGGTGATGGTGTAACCATAGGAAGGATTGTTGATGAAACTGATGTTTACTCCGACCAGCGGCGTGCCGTCGGAGGTCACTACTTGTCCACGGATGACACAAGCGTGGCTGTTTGGGAGGGAAACAAACCAAATAAAAGATCCACAGACTTACACTGTGCTTTAAATATACAAGAACAAAGGCCAGCAATCTTTTCTTTCTGGATCAGATAAGTGGAGACAATATAAAGTGAATATTGATGTTATTAAAACACGAACAATGCACAAAACAGAATAAAAGAGCCTTAACTGAAACAGCAGAAAATAGCAGCTTTGAGGATGTCTCTAAGGTTTTTTTTTGTTTTTTTAACCAGAATGGAAGGATAATGAGATGAGAGCGGGTTTTACTTTGCTAGTGCTCTAATTAAAAAAAAGAGGATTTATCTGTTCCATTGCAGAATGCAAAAGAGGAAAATAATAGGACTACAGATTGCAAGATTTGCTTGGCTAGTTATCACGACCTCGACAGATTTCCAGAGTGACATCAGGTCTCCAGAAGCTACGTAAATTAGATCTGATCATCAATCCCCAGCAATCAATAGTGGGAACTCGTCCAAATTCACCTCCTGATCTTACCGAAGTGATGACTCGAGACCTTGTTGTATCATGTCTCCCTTGTCAACTCCTACCTCAGTCACTATCAAGGTCCAATTCATGGTCAGCCATCCTTTCTGTGGAGGTTAGCGAAAACCTGGGCGGACCCCTAACAAATGCCTTACTGTCACTTTTTCATTAGACCGTGGCTATTTTTAATACGTTTGGGTTTTAAACACTGCCACGTACCAGAAACAATTAACACTAGCGTGTTAGTAGCTGCCCTCAACATGTCCTTACCAGAGGCAAGATCATTCACCCCACACAAACCCTGTCCCTAGGAACCCGGTTTTATGTTAATTAGGCCAGGTCTCCTTCAGAGGACCTTGGCTGTCCAGTGCTGCTCTGTAAACAAGCAAAAAGACACTGCTCTGAATCCCAAGGCGCATCCCTATAGAGCGTTCGATCCATTTATGTAAAATAACAAATGAAGTTAACCCCGCGCAGGCCTGGCTGTCTCACAAAAAATTCAACATATTATACTTTTCAGGGTTTGTTTGAATAGGTCATTTCATGCAGAAGAAGCTGTGAGAGGGGAACTATCTCCTGCCCATTTCTTACCATCAAGAAAAGTCACTTAAACGTTGACATCACATACAAAGGAAGAGCAAAGCAAACATGGCCGCTTCCCTGAGGACATTCTGTCCCCACGCCAGTCGCTTTAGTCAAAGGGATTTCACAAGGTGACCAGAAGCTTCACAACCGCCGGTTCACCATTTATCAACTACAAAAGGTAAACATGTTGTGAAAAGTAAACAGGCAAAGCACTTTTACTCAGCCCGAAATCTTCGCCGGCTGGCTGGCGTGTGCTCGGTATGAATTATGGATAACAGGGCTGCATCTGGTTGAGTGTTGGGCTGGATTTTGTCACAGATAAAATCTTCAATCATCACTTGCACTGTGGACATTTTGAACTCAAATAAGCCTCGAACCGACTTCCCAATAAATAACCTCACCCCCCCACCCCCGAAAAAAGTGAAGACATGAGGCAAGTTTGCTTCTGGATTCTTTCTATTACACAATTAAGGGGAGGGACGGTCAAACTAATAACAGCAATGGCTCAAGAAACATATATCCATTTATCACATAATGACCACTTCTTGATAAGAGGTGTTGTGTTGATCTGAAAGACAAATTAGGACTTTTAAATACTTTCCAAATACCTCTGATGTTGATAGAAAAGTTCACACTTAAATGCATCACTGTTAAATTGGAACAAGTGGCTCTTTTAGAAACATTTATTGAGAAAAGAATGCTTCCTCACAGCAGCGATTCAGACACAATAAAAAAAAAAACGCAGACTTAAGTATAGATAACTGCAAAAGACAAAAACAAATAAGCACTACCATTACCCCAGAGGCAACAAAACATCATTATCTCCACAAATGACTTGATTATAGGGTAAATCCTGCTGCAAATGTAAGGATGTGACTGTAGCCCCCCCCCCGCTTCCTCGTCTGCATGTCACACAGCATGCTGAGTGTAAACGGAGAACAATTCAAAGCAAATTCTAAGGACTGCAAATACATAATGCTGCTAAAAGGGCCAGAGCCGATTAAGAGGAAAACAAACAAGATTTTTTTTCCGACATTAATGGCTCAGAGCTGATAAAAGACTTCTAAATAAAATGATAAAATTGCCAGCTTGTAAATGGAGCGGATGACCTCAGCCTTGCTATTCTAAACCAGCTATCAATCTTCCTCTAAATTGTTCCATAGACAAAGTCCCTGTTTACTATTCTGGTCAGCGTGGCCTGCCGGGCCCAGGCAGTCTATTGTATTATATGTCATGGCAGGAGAATCAAGACATTTTATGCAGTGGTAGATGCTTCATTTAGCGGCACCTCTGTAGCTTTCTGTGGTGGGAAACATCCAAAATAGCAGCTCCTAGCATAAGGAAGTGGCTAGTGAATCGATAAAGACACGATCATGAGAACAAGGCGGGCGTATCAGGAAGGAAGATGCTGAGACTGTGTCTGCAAGGCTCATCTCAAGCCCCTTGTCATAACTGCTCATATCTGTCAGGGGGTGGGGAATGAATACCGTGCATGAATAATAGATTATCACTGATATTTTTAGGTGAGCTGAGGCCTACAATCTCGCTGCTCATCTCTGGATTCTTCATTTTACTTATTTATGGCTGCATCTTCTGTGAGAGACAAGAGTATTACTCAACCCCCTGCGCCTCGTCCTCCGTCCAGAGCGGGGCTGGAAATGCTGAGTGGCTCTCAAGAGCCAGAAAAATGTCAATGAGGGAAAATGTCACAATGCGTCTCTCAAGTATCAGCTAACATTCCCGCAAAACATTTAAAAAATTGTCAGATTTTGAGCTCTCGGTGCGGCTGATGACATTCTGATGTAACTCCTCCTGACTTTCTGCTGAGGAAATAATTCTTGATTATGTAAAAGAAAAGCATTTACTGCAGACTGTTAAGTAGGATGGAGAACTATTGAATAGCAACAACCCCTAAGATGTGATGCTAGCTTATAAATGAAATGATCCTGCTTGGGTGGTTGTTCATCAAATCAATTCGGCTCTATTAAAAATAATGTGATATGGAATGACAATCTTTTGCTATGCTTAAAATTTAAAAAAACAAACTGCAAACTGAGCAGACATTTAATATTTTTGTTATCTTTCTCCTCCTGTTTTACTCTCTGTCGTACTCATTCTGTCTGGTCTGTTTCTTTCACATTAGTAGAACATACCAAGATGGGAGCGATACATAAGCAAGCAGGCTGCAAACAAGTGGCACCAGAGAGGAAAAGAGGATAAGGAGAAAGGGAAACACATCAAGACCATCTTACGGGACTCCAACTGATATCCTGCCTGATATAAACGGGTCTCATATTCTGTGTTTGGGGTGTCAGGAGCTCTGCCCGTGGGAGTGGGCCTCAGATGGATTACAGTAGAAGTAATCACAATACATGAATAGGAGATGAACTTTTTGCCACATTCTATCTTTGTCCATCAGCATCTGTCAATCATCCTCCCTTTGGTGCACGTCTCTTCCCATCTCAGTATTCATTATGTATGACTGTTTTTCTTTGATATTTTATCTTTCTTTTCTTTTTTTTGGTTAAACAAAATTCTGCGCATTATCTGATAATAAACACAGGAAATGGATACAAAATAAAAAGGGTTGGTTTGAATATTCGAATAGATGTCTTTCTAATGACAGCGTTTATGAGTATGAGGGTATTGCAAGCAGGAAACAAACAGGAAAACCTGCTGGTGTGGAATTTTCTGATCCACTCAAATATACAGTGTTCATTATGTAAGAAGGTTTCAGTTGTTCAGTTGTAATCTTAAATCCAAGATGAGATTTTTCTTTTTAATGAAGACTGGATGGACAAAATCACACTGTTCTTAACCCTGTAATGCCAAATGTATCATATTTGATTCATATGGTTTCTGAAATGTTTTGCGTCTGACACCTTTTGCTTAATTTAATGGTAAAAACTTTGCTCAAAATCCTATTGTACACAATCAGATATACCTGATAACAGGGGGCAGAAGACTACACAAAAAATAATTTGGACTTATCGCATAGTAATAAATTATTAATATAAAAAATGTATTTTTCTTTTTTCTTTTTACATATTTTGTTAAAAGGCCAAATAAGGAATTCAGACAAAACAAAAGTAATTTTCTGTTTTGTTTTATTCTTGGATCGGCGTATAAAGGGTTAATTTTGCAATGGATGATAACAAATAGAAAAGGGGACCAACTCAGGGGACCAACTCCAGCTTGATCGACAGAAACAATGAGACTAACGTCACAACAATCCAAATTATGAAAGAGAAATAAAGCCAAGGAAAGCTAATCATTTCAGGCTGTGGCCTGTGACTCACCTGCCATCAAAGGGGTTTGCTCCAGGGACGATGTGGGTGCTCTCCCTGCCCACCAGGAAGCGCACTCGCTCGTAGAAGGTCTGCAGGTTGCTCTGTGTGGAGGACACGTGCGTCTCCTGGATGATGTCCAGCGGATCCGGGGAGCCCACGCACAAAGTGGTGGTGTGACAAGTGGCCTGCAGACAGCAGTCTGGATCCATGCAGTCCACCAAGCCATCTGACAAGGGCAAAGAAGGCGCGCACAGACAGGCTCATTAAGCTCAGGTGTTCACACACACCTGGTAAAGGAGGCTAAGCACATCCAGACTATGCAAAAGGTAAAAGCTGTGTATGAATCTTTGAAGAAACTATACCAAGAATAACCCAAATAAAGCCATTATAGACTCTCTGTGGCTCATTTCCATTCTGTCTGAAACAGTTAGCAGTCAGTGTTGTCTTCCTTAACCTAAAAAACTGGGAATATTCAGAAAAAAACAGGAAAACTTCTAACTGATGGACCACCACTCTACTCCTGAACCCCTTGAGCTGCAAGTATGTTCTTTTGTGTCATCTAAATCTATCTTGTCATGCAGAATGGAGTCAGGCGGCCAGCGATGACACATGAGAACGGCTTTTCATGTCTCAGATACATCTCATCTCACTTAAATCCCAAGCTTCATTTGAGGTGCCACTCTCGACCGTACACACTGACGGCAGACATTCTCCCAACCATGATTGGAAAAACCGCCTCGTATTAAATTGTAGAGCATTGGAGGAGTTAGTCAAAGCATCTGCGGCCACTTATCTGCACTCACTGCACAGGCATGTTGGTCCCAGGGCACACCAGAGGGAAGGCCTAAAGCCTAGTTTATCTCCTCTAAAACATACAGTCTGTGATATAGACAATGTATGTAGAAATCAGTTATCAAGTGTTCCCTAAAGCCTCTGAAAAGCCCGAAATGAGTGGACCTTTTTGTCTCTGGTTCTCTATTTCTTCTGTTTATGCCTTGTTTGTATCCCTGGAAAATCATCTTTAACATTTTCTTCTTTTAAATCTTTTGAAAAGCATGTAGTTACATACATTTTCGGTACCTGGGGAATAAAAGTACAGACCTTCATGAAATGCAAAAGATACTAAATTAGTCTCTTGGTAAAACCTTTGTACAGTACAATATCTTTCAGTCAATCAGGCCTTAAGGCCTCGCTCGTGGTTCTCTGTTAGCAGTTCAGATAACACAATGCAGCAGAGAGAGAGATGCTGCGTAATGCACTTTTCATTGTTGAAGTGGGTCACTGGACTCCCCTACTCGTTGCTATCAGGGGCCTCGCTGGCCAGATGGGTGCTAAAAATAAACTGTGCTGTCACAAGTCAGTCAAATCCCCAGCAGCCTCCTGCCGGTGCCGTTGAGAGCTGTGTGGTCCCCGCAAAGTGATGGGAGGACAAACAGCTCCTGCATAAATAAGGGATGCTAGTGCATGGCTCAAGCTGAGAATGAGGTCTGGAAGAAAGGAAGTCACGTCTCCCACTTGGCCTAAAGAGTGGTGCAGCCCCCTCACTGGCTCTGTGTGTGTGCCTGGCACCGCTCAGGGCTAGTTAGAGGGAAGAGCAAAGACTTCCTCCTGGGGCCAGTGAGTGTTCGAGGCCCCGGGCCAGGCACTTCGATTAAAAATAAACAACGCTTCCTTAATTCATACCTTGCTTTCGCTTTTCTGCATGCGTCATCTGAGTTATCTTTACACTAACTGGATACAGAGGATGCTTATGTCCTCCAGTAGTTTGTGCACTGTATTTTTTACATTAAATTTGGTCTTATCATTTTAAAATGACTGAGTCCAAGTGTGTTTATTATGGCTAAGAGCTATTGAACATACAGCCAAATGAAATCAGAATCAGAAATACTTTAATAATAAAGTAACGAGTCTGACTGAAACTTTGCTGGAATTTGAGACACAACAGAGACGATCTGTGTTGTAAAGTCACCTTTAAGAGGCTATTCGAAGAAATGCTGTTGCTAGCATATCCACACCGCTGTCCTTTTTTAGCTCTAAAGGGTACTGCTTTCTCATATTTTTGCTTCTGTGTTTTATCCTAATATGTATGTGACGCTTCTCATTCTCTGCTCCCTCCTTTCTGTTTGGTCCAAACAAAAGAGAAAAAGGGTCCTGCTAAAGATTCCTTCTTTTCAGAGCAAGTTTCCTCTAGGGAGTTCGGGGTTCTGTAGAGCATGTTGAGACAATTTAAACTGTTATTGCCTCATACAAATTGAACTGAAATGGCCTGTATAAGAGAACAACCCAACTTGAAAAGCGACAGAGCAGGTGGATAATTCACGCAATCACAAATGTGGCTAATTTTATCATTAAACGTTGTCATGTTAAGAGTCCCTGCTGGTGACTGGCCAGTGTCAGAAGGCGCTGCATTGTGTGCTTTGTCATTTTTACCTCCGTCGTTGTCCTTGACATCACTACAGGCGGTTTCCATAGAGGTGTCACAGCCAGTGCCCCTCCAGCCCAGCTGGCACACGCAGTACCAGCCATTGTTACCCAGAGTGCACCTACCATTTCCATTGCACAAACCAGGGCAGCCCTCTGGTAACATAAAAGAGGAAACAAACAGGGGTTGGCACAAAGTCTTAAATAAAGGAAATAATAACGGTTAAACACTACGCTCTGCACAAACACCAACAATAAAACGCTCGCAAAAAAAGTGGGCTGCTCGATGATTAGTTTGCTGCTTATAATTCTCTTGTCCCGAGAGGCTAAAATAACGTAAAGATTTTAAATGGGTGTAAGCGGCCATAATGACCCACAACAAAAGCTGATTAATTTGATACACCCTTTGTCGAGCTTCTCATACCCTTCCGCGGTAAAATCAGATGAGAGATTTTCTAAATCAATAGTCACTTATTACTACAGAAGATTACACTCCCTATCTCTGCTGATGAGGACAGGGCTCTATACGCCGGTGTTTTTATACATTATTGGATCATGATTTCAGCCATGATCAATATTACAGTACTGCTGCCTCTGTCTTTTGTTGTTTCTTCTTTTTTAAAAAGTTTATATTATCATTCATAGTTGGTACCATATTGTTATTGTCTTATTAATTAATAAAGTTATACATTTGGGCATCCGGTCAGCTTGGAGCAGCGTGACATGGGAAAAACTCACTGTTACCTTTTGGATAGGTCCTCACATGGTGCATAGATCACAGGATTATCTTGCTGATATTCCCGCGGCTGTTTGACATTATCTGGTACCTTATGATTCATATCCCCTCGCTGAGATAGGGGGGTAAAATCTACAGGCATCAAACAAACAAGTCCGATGCCGTTTGTAATGCTAGTGGGCTGTCCTGATAAAGAAAATGCCAAGCTGACCCACTTCTAAAACCAAAAAGACAGGGGCGGCTGTCTCTACAGTGTGTACTTTTACATCTCACAGAGAAATCAAGAGTGGGCGAATGGAAGAGTATGAAAAGAGCAAACAATTTATAATAAGATGATTTATAGTGTGGGCACAGATTAGGAAACAATTCATATTTTTCATTCATGTAGGTATATTTATTTTCTACATCGTCTAATGCTGAAACTAATTTTGCTCAAAAAATATCACAAACCTTTTATTTGATTTTTCTGTTTTTGTGGTGGAACCATTTATTATTTTAAATGTGAAACACTTCCCCCACTGATAAATAATTCATATATTACAACAGACTGTAATATATGAAAATAATCACAGAATAACATACTATTAAAAATCTCAAACACATCATGAAAATGTGTTATTTTTTTCCTCACAGTTGCAGGGAAATGAAATAAACTCAGCTCCACAAACAGAGATTAACAGTTGTGGCTAGTGTTGTTGGAAAAGTGTCTGGCCTCCTGGACGGTGGACAAAGCTAGTCCAGTGGAGATGGACGAATTAAAAGCCTGGAATGTTTGTTGGGGGGGATAAATAGAGATCCACTTTCTATTGGAGCCATTTCAACTTTACTGGCAGCGCTTTCAGACAGAAGCCGGGGCAAAGCCCTGCAAAAGCCCGCCTGAAACGGCTCCAGACGTGAGGATGAAAGTGTTCACCGAGCTTCTCTGGCAGCTGCTCCTGTGCCAGGTGGTCTATTACTAAGCACACAGTGAGACTAAGTGAGGTGTTGGTGGTGGTGGTGGGGGGGGGGGCAGGATGGCAGCAGAGCCACCACCCCCTGCTTGTCCCTCACACACCAGACCGTGAACTCTTTTTTATTAGAAAGGATGCGGCCTCGTCAGCATCTATCGGGCTCTCCTCACACCTGCACACTCATCCATAATGCATGGCACAGGTTTATCAATCCCCCTTTCCCAACATCCCCCTTATTGAGAAAGCACGGATGCACACAGATCAAACATCTAACATGTGAAGGAAGCAGCACAACTCGACTCAACAAGTGTGAAGGTGCTAAGTGGGACAATATGGCAAAAACGTTGATGAGAAGTGGAGGTCTGTAGGATGAGTTTGGGACAACAGGAGGGACATAGTGTTTGGCTTTTTCACTCTTGGAGAAGACAACGGTGTGTGTGTGTGTGTGTGTGTGTGTGTGCATGATTCGTTAAAGCTGCCTGGGCTCACAATGGGAGGAGGGCAAAATAGAAGGAGGAATGCCATACCTTTCACTACCTTATCCAGATAGTGAGCTTGGGAGATAAAAGACAGGACATATAAGGGAGGTTTGAACAGTGCCACTTCCATGATAGGACAGCAGGGCAATGTGTTAGTTTACATTACAAAAGTGAAAAGGAGGAAATAAACGCAGCCACGAGGCATTACAAGCATGCATTACAAGCAGCGCATCAAACACAGTCCCACACAGAGGAGAGGGAGATGGAGACGGAGAGAAGACAGGGGAATATGTGGAACACAGAGAAAGGAAAAGTTAGAGACAATAAAACAGCGAGAGAGTGGATACAAAAGTGAAATGTTCTGTAAGAATGTTTCCCCGTGTCCCGGGTTATTAAATACTGGCATCGGCAGGGTGTCCCAAGGGAGTGTTTCTAAAGCAATATGATCGATGCACTTATCACTGTAAATCTATTAAGCGATATTGTACAGGAGGTCGGGATGTTCAAAGAAAAGCGCTTTTAATCTTGACAAACATCTTCAGGCGATGAGGTCACCTGAGGCCGTGCCAATAATGGGACCCATCCTACCTCCTGTGCTCCACAGCGTGGGGCTTCGGGCCAACGCTGAGCTCTCAATAATATAAATTGATTCAAATTGAGATCTTTGGCATGTTAATGGACAACACAGAGGAATATTCCTGTTGAGAGGGGATCTCAATATGGCCTTTATAAAAGAGCCATCAATAATGTAAGGGCAGGATATGAAACATTCACAAACTGAGTCAAAGCTCTGAACTAAGGCAACATTGTTTCAAGACACGAGTGAGAAAAGAGTGGGGGAAATAATCTTTATCTGTTAAAAGGTCTCAGAACTCTCAGGTTTTTTTTTTTCCTGGTCTCAATTTGACTCAAATGTGTGGGAGTTTCAAATTTCTGCTCACTGAGCCACTGCGACAGACGGAGGAGAGATGGCCATTGTGTTCCCACTGCCTTTCTAATGCTTGAGCGGTTGTATAAAAAAAGGCATTAAAAGAGTGGGTTACAATGTGCAGTGGAAAATGTCAAAAAAGGAGGGGAACTCTTTCTTACATTGGTATATTAACACAGTACTGCCTGATGTTTTACTTCTGTATTCTACTAGTTAGTTTAAACTCTAAAAATGGGATCTATTAATAACATTTTTAATGCTAAAGTACTCAAGAAAAAGTACAAATGGTGAAATGTATTTTTCCACAGAGCATAAAGCAACAGATCTATTAGAAATGCTTGACTGCAATAGCAATATCTCAGTATAGGCACATCGGTACTTTAAAATATGAATCCAATACTCCCCAAGAACAAATGGAAAGGAAGAGAAGATAAAAGAGATGCAAGAAAAGGAGTTGACGCATACACAGAAAAGCAGAATGCCCAAGCTGTAACACTGCAAAGCAGGCATCAGGCAGCATGCCCTCTGGACTGTCTCTGATGTTTAGTTTGAAATCACATATCGTTTACACTTTAATCACAAATCCATCAAAAATCAGGAAATAAAACTGAAATATCTTCACGCCATATTGTTCATGGCAGTGAGCATATTAAACAGAAGCGACAGGTCACAAACAGATGTTAACATCTGCTGTCATATGATATCTAAATAAGGCCGCTAACCTCAAAGGAATATCTAAAAAATGGTTAAGGCATGACAGTCTGCCTCCTCTTTAGGAAGTAGCCTTTTATCTTATCTATTTATTTTTTACTTGAAGTGTTCCGCATATTTAATTTGGCTCTAGTAGTAAAATCATCATTGGGTAAATAACCAAGAGAAAAGAAAACCTAGAATAGATGGAAACTTCATCTTATGAACAGACACAATGTTAGAGGATAATGAAAACACAGGAAACACAACACTTGGAGGTCGTAATCTGTAGCTCAATCTAACATGCGCCGCAGTTTTCAAAACAGCTCTCGACTTTCAGTCAAGGCCATGAAAACTTAACTGCCGGTGATGTTTAGAGAGGCCCGACGGTTAGAGTAAACAGAGCTAAGAGCCGTGGTCGACCTGCTCACAGTGACTCATACGTCAGCGTTTGAAAGCAATCGTAAATGGAAACGGGGCAAAGAAAGAGATGGGGAAAAGGATGAGTAAAATGAAAGGACACCTTAGCACATTCCCACATTAAAATGCATGAAGGCAAACCTCCGATTCCTTGAGTAAACCTGTTCATGCTTTACTGAGTTGCACAAATTCAATTAAGCATGCTTTCCCCCTCCATTCTCCAACTGGACGCTTCCCCCTCACGCCCAACGCTTTCGTACACACGCATACGCAGGCAGAGTGGCAGCCAATATGCCTTTGTTGGCCCTCGACACCCCTCCCAAGACACACAGACATCTACACCCAACCGCCAAAACCAAAACCTAAACCTGTTCCCACCCTACCGATGGTGCAGTGCTCTCCGTTCCAGCCCGGGCTGCATTCACATTTGCCGTCCCTGCAAGTGCCGTGCTCATTGCAGCGTGGGTGACACGCCCGCTGGTCACACCCGGAGCCCATCCAGCCGTCGTCACAGCGACAGGTGCCCGACACGCACATCCCATGGCCTCCACAGTCCGCCGCACAAATCTCTGTGGGAGACAGGCGCGCGGAGGGAAGACAAAAAGCGGAATGGGGGAAGACAGACAGGGAGAAAAAGGGAGGGGGTGGAAACGGGACGGAAAGGGGGAGACGAGGCGGTGA
Organism: Menidia beryllina; assembly: GCA_013363375.1. Classification (NCBI taxonomy): domain Eukaryota; kingdom Metazoa; phylum Chordata; class Actinopteri; order Atheriniformes; family Atherinopsidae; genus Menidia; species Menidia beryllina. Next base: position 2,694,624 of record JABUIW010044245.1, on the reverse strand, counting down.
TGGGACAAGGCAACAAGGGGTGGAAAAAAAAAAAGGGACAAATCCAGAAGTTATTGTCAGAGAAAAGGCGGCCACGCTCCACTACCTTGTCTGATGGCAGCTGAAAAGAAATTCCTGCACATCATAGGGGCAATCCTTTCTGACAATACAAATCTAATAAGTCCATTACCCAGCAAAGACAAGGTTTATGGTGGCCCTGGCAGACTTCTTCTTTCTCTAACCTTTTCTCATTGTAAAGTTAACCCTTTTCACCGCACAAAGGGTAAAGGAGGAACAGACATACACAGCCAAGAGTTCGACTGATTCACTGCTTCTTTAAATGTCATTTTAGATTGAACTGCAATTGTTCGAGTGCGAAGCTTTGCCACGTTTTGCAGGATGTACAAATCCATGGAATGACTCCAGGCATAGGATTTCAATATGTTTTTTTTTATTCTCTCTAAGTGCCATCTTGCAGAGGAAGAACTGTGTTCGGGATCGAAAAGGACGAACAGACAGAGCCAGAGTAAAGAGTGGCTTAAACTATTGTGTAGCTATAGACCCCCCCACTACCCGGGTCTCATGAACTGGAGGGAGAGTATAAAAAGCCAAAAGCTCAAGAACATTAAACCACGATAGATTACTTATGAATTTCATTGAAGTTAACCTCTTCATTAAGTAATCTCTAGTAAAAGTGGCTTAGAATTATGGGTAATGATGAACAATGGCTTATTAGCCGAAGCAGTTCACATGACCACAGGGGACCAAACTGGAGGTAAGATATCTTAATCACTTCATTACAGCATTTGGAGGGCCTTTTTTTGTCTTGGTAACAATTTTAATCCAAGTATTTTCAGAAAACATACCATAAGCTTTTCAAAAAAGTCCCTGCTCCCTGCTAATGACAGATCAGCACAAACTATACAAATGCTAATTTACAACCGACTTCTGATGTATTAATTGTGCTAACAATGCCCGTATAATTGTCTCCAGAGACAATTGAGGACAGCAAGGCTCGACTTAATGTGAAAATGAAGAATGTGAGAGTGGTGTTAAATTCCAGAGGTCTTCTAGTAACCCTTTCCTCATGGAGCCGTGACACAATATTTCATTATCAAAAGGTGCTAATGAAGGGAATGAACATCCAGATTTATCTCATTAACACTTGTGTCCAAAAAATGATCTCCTACCAATAAAATCTTAAGGAGTCTTGCAGTTTATCAGTAGGAATCATTAGAAAGCAGAGTGGTCAAGGAGGAGAGAGTCAAGCTGACTCTCAGACAACTGCTCTCTGAGAAAAAAAGGGAAAAACCTTTAAAGTGATAAAGATGCAATTACAGCCTACAGGCTAACCATCATTATCTTTGGCCAAGAGTCCACACCGAGAAATCCCCACATTCCCATGATAACCATTAGCACCGGCACTAAAGGACCATGTAAACAAGCTCTCCTCTGGGTGAGAGAGATGTACAAATGGAGCAAAAACACACACATGTAAACTGGATTACAATCTCATGCAAAGTTTTTAAAGGATGTAAAAGTATTACGAAATACTCCACACTTAGGTTGCTCTATTCCAAAGCTGCATGAGGGATGTGAGTTTGAAATTTGGAAATGGGTGGCATGGATTACATGGATGGATTACATAAAAATGAAAGATTTGTGAAAGCCTTCCGTCTATTTTTTTTCCATCTGTCTGCGAGGTTACAGCCTACTTTTTGTAGAAACCTCACCTCTAGCTTAGTGCTGTTTCAGACCAAAGAAAGCTCCACAATAAGTAGGATAAAGAGCCAACTCATCATCATTTGCTGAGCTCTGTCTTTTTCTCTGCTGCAAACCCAGACTAACTGCCCATTTACCTCCAAATCCTCGGGATTACCTAATAGGTCATGACGTCTGCTTGGAATACAAAAGGGAATTTTGTGGATCAGAGGAACTACTGAGCTAAAAGCCAAAACCTAGAAATGTTTTGTGAGGATAGAAATGATGTTGTCTAAATGAGAAGACTGTTTAAAAGGAGCTTTCTGAGGCTGTAATCTGCAGGGGAACGCAACAATCCTTCATCAGGCTCACAGTCTGAAGACAAAAAAAGTAACAGTAATAGTTTGGTTATCCTTAAATTTACCAACTGGTTTTCCATTAAAAATGTCTTGATCAAACGTGGTTAAGAAGGGCGTTTACATTTACAAGACCTTTGGTTTTATGCTGTGAGCCTCAAGATGGAATATTTGAACTGTAGAGCTTTACTTTACGCTCTAGCATTCATTGAGAGAGTTTCTCTGTGGACACTGTAAATGCAAAAGGAACATTCCTCCAGAGCACAACAAAGAAATCATCAGCCCTGACTGTTGAACCGACACAACGACAGGCAGAACTCACGAAAGAGCGTGAACCTTCTCCCACATTCAGTCTCAGCTAAGCGTTTCTATCCTCTCTGCAGCTGCCACCTTCCCATGCACAAACCCAGATTAAACCATTTGCAATAAACAGATTAATCAACAGCAAAACTGACAACGTTGGCTTGCTAGTCCTGGACGGCTCACTGATCAGTTTTGAAAAGAATTGATCTCTTTCTGTTTTGAAAAATCACTTCTGTTTACTTCTGTGAGGAGTCCAACGCTTACTAAAGCTGTATTGAATCAAGCTGCGAAATAAATTCCTGGACAAAAGCAGAGTTATTTTTTTCAATTGTACCGTTGAACTAGTTTGAATGTCACTGTTAATGGACTTTGTTGCCTTTGGTTGTCTTTTGTTACATATTCAAGCTATGAAAACTGGTGGGTGGGCAATTACCCATAAATTACATAGGATTGTGTTGTTGCTGATCTCCAAACAGTTGCCAATGTGAATAACACAGGTGCTTAGGTGAGCTTTGTTTTTCAAGAAAATCACAAACATTATTGTAGTATCATAGGAATTGCACTAATGGCCAAAATTGCTCCTGATATGCCTCGAAAAACACATAAAATACATCTTTAAATGAGTTAACAAGGTTAAAAAACGTTTAAAATAGAGAAAAATGTAATAAGTTGAACCTTTAATGATTAAATATTTTGCTTCTCTATCTTTACGAAGCTAAGATCAGACATAAATGAGATGATAAGTACAGTGGGGGAAATAAGTATTTGACCCCTTGCTGATTTTGCAGGTTTGCCCACTTACAAAGAATGCTTATTTTTCCTCATCAGATGGTTATCAATTTTTATAAATTCATATGATGGGATTTTCTGGAATTTTCTTTGGGATTCTGTCTTTCACTGTTAGAATGTACATATGATTAAAGTTATAGATCGTTGCATTCTTTGTAAGCAGTGTTGGGTAAGTTACTTTAAAAATGTAATCCATTACAGTTACAAGTTACCTTGTTTAAAATGTAATTGTAGTGTAACTTTTTCGATTACTTTTAAAAAGTAATGTAACTAATTACTTTTGATTACTTTTTGATTACTTTAAGGTTTTAATGAGTATTGACCCATGATTAATTTTAGCATGTTATTATTAGCTATTGGCCGCAGCTAGCTAACGTCTTGTTAATGATCATAAACAACGTAAATAAAAACATAAATAAATAAGAGACAAGGGGCGCAGCGACGGCAGGTCAGTCGTATCCGGATACAACATTTAGTATCTATACTTTTTTAAGTATCCATACTTTTGACAACCCTAGTCTGAAATGTAAGAGGACGTCTGGTCACCCTACAGTTGGGTAGGCTAGGTAGGCTAGGCAGTCTAGGCTAGGCTAGGTCATAGACATCGATAAACGTTTGTCATGCATCAACACCAAACAGTCAAATATTAGTAAATCAATACGCTTCGTCTATCAGTGAGTTGCATATGCTGCAAAGGTTTTTCTTTATATTTTTTAAAAAATGTAACTAAATTTGTAATTTTTAATATTTTCGAAAGTAACTTTAACTCGATTACATATTTTCTCATTGTAACTGTAACGAATTACAGTTACTCTTTTTTTGTAATTAAATTACGTAACGTCGTTACATGTAATCCGTTACTCCCCAACACTGTTTGTAAGTGGGCAAACCTGCAAAATCAGCAAGGGGTCAAATACTTATTTCCCCCCACTGTATGATCTGAGCTGAATCGGGCTGTTAATTGGGCCGATGCTTATCTCTTACCTGTGGAGCAGTCGTGGCCCGTCCAGTTGGGATCACAGCTGCAGGTCCCGGTGTCGGCTGAGAAAGCCCCGTGTCCGGAGCACTGGTCCATGCAGGAGGCTCTGGGGCTCTCGCAGCCCGGCCCCCCCCACCCCACAAAGCAGTGGCACTCTCCCTGGACGCAGACGCCTCGGCCCGAGCACGTCGGATCCAGGCAGTCCACTAGAGGCGTTTAAAAAAGAGAGAAGAGCGTTACACACCAGTCAGCCCCTAACTCTCTGTTTCACAGGCAACCGGGCATCTCTATTTAAGCCCGAGAACACCAAACTGCAGAGGTCTGAGGCTCAGCTGCCTCCTCACAGAGGAAGAACAGACACAAAAACGCTGCTTTCTAAAACTGGAGAAAAGATTTACATAGAAGCGAATTTAATGGTTGTTTGCTAAGGAGGTGTTATGGCACAAACCTACAGGTTTTACCCACGCTTCTGCTGGGATTCTCTGGAAAAAATGTATAGCAAGTAGAATGCTAAATAAAATCCCAATGAAGCATGCTTTTAAACCAGAAAACCTAAAACCTGCACTATATGGATAAGGAGAAACATATCCTCCTGAGACCCAAAGAAAAAAAGTGTCTTCAAATGTCTTTTTTGTTGTGATTTTCCATGTATTTGGACCTAAAAAAGAACATTACAATTTAAATTTTTAAAAAAATATTTTTAATTTTAGTTTCATAGCATGTCCACTGTGTAGGACAACAGGACGATTTGCACTGGAAAATAGAACAGGCTTTAGATAATTAAATAATAAAAAAGAAGATGTCTTGAAAGGGATATTTACCTAAGAACTCTTAGGAAAAAAGTAAAGTTCCCAGCATGCAAACCTATCACATGGCACATCACTGGAAAACCCAGGATGTCCTCTACAGAACACTATAGGGCTTGATAGGGTAACTCCAGATAATTTATTAATTTATGTCCACTATAATGGACATAAATGAATGGGCCGGGTCTCAGGAGGATATAGAACAAGTCTCTTCATAGACGGGGTTGTCTAGTTAGCTTAGCTTTAAGCTATCTTTTAGTACATGATCAGTGTAGATTGAATTTCTTCAGCTAGCACTTTAATATGAGTGTTGCTCTCCCCTTTGTAAGGACTGACAGCTGTGGGAACTTAAATTCTGTCAACAAGATGCTATCAGCGTGGAGCACACAGATGGCAAATGGGTGCCAAGGAGGAGCAACGTCTAGTCGTGGAGATCAGCAGGCCACGCCATGGCGGGTCCCCTTTACCGTCACATAAATAGGTCTAAAGGCGGGTATAGTGAGACAAACTGGATCTCTTGCCTCTTAGCAGATGGTTTGGGGACAGAATGCAAAGATCAGAGGCTAACTGACAAGAAACCCTCTCCTGGCAATTAATCATCGTGGCTGAAGGTCACAATGAAGAAAGGTAGAAGTGTTAAAGGGCCCACATCCACAGTCCCCTCCACTCCTTATGGCTAGCACTCCACCTAAAATAGAATGGGCCCTATGGAAGTCACAAAGCCCCATTTATCAAACTCCCAGGGTCCATTTTTCATTTTGAAATGAGAGCCTTCAAGAGCTGACAAACACAATGGCTGCTTCAATCTTATCGAGTCAGGCTTTATCTCACAACGGATGAAGGTGGAGTTCCTCATAGATTAGCATCAGACTTTATGTCTGAACCTCAGACAACAAATGTACTATTTTGATTAACGTCTAGCCTTAAAATCGGGATTTTGACAGAAAGGAACCCCTTGGATGCATCATTTGAAAGGTTATGGCTGTAACACTCCTCACACAGGATGCCTTGTCTGTACTTTGACAAACTTCCCGAGTCTACTTTGACAATGTCAAGCACTAAACGAGGGAAAATGGTGGCTGCAGCAATCACATTATGCAGAATCTTATTAGTCCGGGACACATTTTCATGACAATCACCTTCCTCGCAGTTCTCCCCCTTGTACCCGGGGCTGCAGATGCACGTTCCCATGATGCAGGTGCCGTGGCCACTGCATGTGACGTCGATGCACTGGTTGGTGGGAACGTCGCACTCTGAGCCTTTCCAGCCGCTGTGACACATGCAGCGACCTTTAAGGTATTGACCATTCCCGCTGCAGAGCACTGGACAGGCCGCTTTGAAAAGAGCACAGAGAGGAAATCCATTTCAGCCGATGTTTTAGAAACGTGCGCGCAACAGCATCCGTCTGGCATCAAGGGTCACTAAACTGTTCAAAAGTTTCATTTTCTGTTGGAATATGTGTGTATTGGCTCTTTAATGGACTGGTGACAAATAAGCATGTGTAGAAAATAGATGGATGGATAGATAAATTGTAAAACTTTATTAACCCTGTAATGCCAAATGTATCATATCTGATACATACGGTTTCTGAAATGTTTTGCGTCTGACTCCTTTTGCATAATTTAATGTTAAAAACTTTGCTCAAAATCCTATTGTACACAATCAGATACACCTGATAACAGGGGGCAGAAGACTACACAAAAAATAATCTTGACTTATCGCATAGTAATAAATGATTAATATTAAAAATGAATTTCTGTTTTTTCTTTTTACATATTTTGTTAAAAGGCCAAATAAGCAATTCAAACCAAAAATAAGTAATTTTCTGTTTTGTTTTATTTTTGGATAAGGCTTTAAAGGGTTAACAAGAAATGGAGCTAAAAATAACTAAAACACTGATTACAAGTGGTAGTACAAAACCAGTCAATATAAAACACGTCGTAAATATAAACACAAATAAACAAACAAAAAATAGATCAATTTCATTTTATTCAGGACACTGAATAGTTTTTATTTCCTGGTTTAATAGAAGCTTAAGATTAACAAAACGGGGGTGAATATTACTCCTCTACTCTAAAACTCCCTTTACTGTTTTCAAGATCGTTCTTCCATTTCTTACTCATTTCTTCTTTATGGGGTCAAAAGTTACACCTCCTAATTTAATGGGAAGAGATCTGAGTTACAATTAAAAGAAAGTGCCACAGATACTGCTTCATTCTGGTCATGCAGTGGATATAATATGGACAGCACTGTACAATATATCTGAATGATGGCGATTATTAAAGTTATTATGAGAGTGGGAGTGACTCACCTCGCCCACAGTCAGGTCCTTTGAATCCTAAAAAGCAGAGGCATGTTCCATCAACACAGTCGCCATTTCCAAAGCAGTTACTGGGACAGTCATCAATAGAATCTGCAAGAGAGCAATCAGGAGAGATTTTTCTGAGTAATGTGATTTGAAAAGCAATTTTCCTCCCACTCATTTCTTTCGGCTGATTATTTCCTCGTGCTAATGACGGTGACGAGCACAGACTCCATCAGACTCAACATTTACATTTCACTGCATCCGACATCTTTGTGTGTTTCAGAGGAATGGGGTGATTCCTGAGAACAGCGAACAAGTTGTGATTACTTATGCTTCCACTAAAATTGACAAATGAATCAAATGATCACAATTTACAGATTCTCTTGATGCTGAATGCACCACTCCTGAAGCTTTTTACTGACTTTTTAGTTCACTTCTTGCTGGAAAGATGCATTCCATCCTTGCCTATTGCTATTAGTATTACTATACACACTCACACACACATATATATGTAAATATATATGTATATGTACATGTGTGTGTGTATTTAAATCATTGTACTAACGCATTCGGGATTGCAGTATGTGGTATGTACTGCATTCTATGTTTTGTAGTTTTTAAAACCTAGGTTTATTTATCGAGGCTCACAGGAAACCAAGCTTGAAGGTGGGGGAGACACACAAGAAATGGCGATGGATCAAACCCAGGACATCTGCAATGGAGCTCCATCTAATTGTAATTGTAGTTTTTGAAGGACTTCATTTTAAATATGACACTTAACTCGATACTTTTCTCAGTTAAGATACAGACTGCATGAGTACAAACTGACTCGTCTGCAAATGGGGGTTAAAATAGAAGGGGTATGAATAAATGACCAGCAGGACATTCACCATACCTCCTTTTTTTTTGTTTATCGATCCATCAAACTGCTTCAAATTGATTAAATCGGCATGTTTCTCCTACCCCAGTGTTCTGACACTGGCTGGTATTTGAAACAAGATGACCGCAGGACTCTGAAACGCGATGCTCTCTGAATTAAGCCAGAAATGGTGCTGAAAAATAGCCAATCTTGTCCACTGCCTTCGGGCAGCAGAAACTCAGAGGCAAAACTTATTGAACAAAGAATCCCTTGTACTCCACAAAGGGGCCAGAAATGTGAGCCACGGACTCAGCTTCCCTGTACCCGAGAGAGTCAATCATCACTGAGGATGCAATGCAAGACAGAGGGAAAAAGACAAAGAAACAGGGGGGGCAGTAAATATACAGGCAGAGCAGAGATACAGTAAAGAGAGAAAGGATGGGCAGTGAGCAGAGAGCTGCTGTTTTGCCACTCCAGGCCTCCCTTTGCCATGTTTGGTTAGTGAAGAGATGCATGAAAGGATATTCCCCGGTGTGATGGAAGGAATCAGCTGTTTGGTGGGGTTTAGATGGCCTCCAACTATAAAATCTAAGAACGGAGTGGGGTTCAGACTATGTTACTCATAGCTGGCAGCCCGTATGAGGCAGAGGGGTCATGGTTACAAAAATGAGACGTGTGTGTGTGTGTGTGTGAGCGTGTGTGTGTGTGTGTGTGTGAAACCACCGACACACTCAATTTCTAAAACTGGAATTATGCAAGAGAGATAACCGGTCCAATTTACAGCCAACTCACTGAGAGCCAAACAAACCTCAGTGAGGTTTGCCAAAGATCAAACACTTATTCCACGTTATTATCAACCGCACACATTTTCTGCATTATCGAGCCTCGAATTAAGATTTTTTTCCTGAATCTATTTGACATCATTCCTCGCTGAACAACACGCAGCGGCTCAAACACGTTGACTTCGGTAATAATATCTGTACGGCTTGTTCCGAATGCTGACACAGTTTAGTGCGTGCTGCCTCCGCCTATGCCTGCGATTCCTCTGAGAGCAGGAGGGGAGGCCATGAATATCTCTTAGCCACACACTCAACACAGGCCAACGCATAAATCATGGATTCAAGCAGAGCTTCATTGAAATTCATTACCCTTCATATCAGGGGAGCTAACTATTGTGAGTCTTCCCAGTCAGTGAGAACAGAGCAGTGTGGTTTAATCAGCGACTTGCTGTGCTCTCGAAGGATGCTCAACACAACTGAATGATGGCTGGTTGTGCAAAGAAGGCAACTCTAGGATGGAGTGAGCCTTTGGTGCCGGATCTTTACTTCCCTTTTTTGCTTCGCCCTCCCTGTATGGGGAGCTGAGTCGGGGTTGAAGTATGTCTGGCACCCGGCAGCAGCAAAGGACAAATGGCTTCATGCTCCAGAGGCTTGCCATACAAAACATTCACTGGGACACAATTCACATTGTCGTGGAGCCACAGCCAAGTAATGAGAAGCAACCCAGATTAAAGACATAGACCTGCTAGTCTCCCAGATATATTGCGCCACTGGGGTACGTGTGGCGAGAAATCCTTCATTTACTACAGAAAGAGCAGGAAGACTGAGAGGCACCTCCCAGGTAGTTAAATGAGACTTCCACTGCCAGAAACACTAAAATAATTTTACTGTAAGTGTCTTTAAAACAATGCCGCTCGTGTTTCACCGGGTGCCTGTTCTGGATATTGCTCACATATATTTCTATACCTGGGCTGCTCAATTTGAAGGTCAACTCCATCCCTCCATGGCTCAATACCATTCAGGCAGTTGGTGGATTCAATTTCTGCTGAAGGGCACTTAACCGGTGACCCATTTTAGAAGGGCCCTTCTGCCTCCCTCCGAGCTTCTGTGAGCAGATCAGCTCCGATACAAATGAACACAGGCACGATTCCTGCATCCCACTAACTCTGCCCCACCCCATCCGCTCCGCCGAGAACCTTATCTGGTCACATTTTCTCTGATGCAAACCACAGGGGGGCTTCATGCACATCCAGTCGAGGAGAAATAAGCTAAAGCAAACATGCCGCTCCGACTCCCCCCCTTCATGTGTCATATAATACATTAAGAATTGAATTACAGCTGCTGTTGGCGCAGCGGGGGGCCATAGTGCATCTCCGTTCTGTCTGGGCTCGGTGTGGAGGCCCGCCTCTCATCGATCTGCAGCCTGGCACAGCCCCCTGTCACAGATGGACTCTGGCCCGGGAGCTTTTAATTAAAGAGCATGTGAGAACAGCTCCCAGCTGCCATCCCCTGTGAAAGTCGACACCTCGCGGCCCTCTCACACCTTTTGCTCGATGCAGCAGCGCTAATCAAAGGCGCTTAAGGGAGAACAAAGAGGAACGTACAAAACGGAGGCACCTCCGCAAAGAAGGAGGTGTGTGTGTGCGAAACGCAGTCATGTGCCACTCAGAGTTAGAATCAAAGCAGCGGAACGTCTCTCCGACTTTGATACGGGGAAAAGTGGATGGAAATTGGAGCAAACTGTGATAAGAAAAAAAAGATGGCCCTAGCAGGAGGGTACAATCATACTTTAAATTGTATGCAAATGTTACCCAGAAGCCGGACCCCTGATTCGCCTGGAAGACACTCAGGCTAATGAGGCTATGATGATCTCTCAATGTCCCACTCACAGGCATGGCAGGATAGCGCCCATGTTCTGATTTTGTAATATTCAGCTTCACCTTGATTAACCTGTACGTTCTCCCGCTCCTGAAATCGACCATTATCTCTCACCCCTGCCCCGGGCCCCTGGTGCTGCTCGCCATAGGGTGCCGGTGGCCGGTATTACGGGGATTATGGACAGCTATTACAGGTCCGAGCGGCCTACGGCACTCACCTATGGCAGTGGTGAGGAACGAGACGGTTTCGGTCTCCTTCCCGTCATTGTAAATGGCCAGGTGCCAGATGCCCGAGTCCATGTACTGAATGAAGCCCGTGTCGTGCGTGGTGATGGGGACGAGGCTCCGCTGCATGGCCACGGGCCCCTCCAGGCCGCGGATATCTTGGGCCAAGAGCCGCCGCCCATCCAAAAGCTCCACAAAGTCAAACTGCAGACAGACAGACACACAGAAAGTGAGAACGATTGATGGATGGACCGCAGGCATGCCATTAGAGTGACACATGAGACTCGAGTGCTCTCAACCCCTCCTTATAGCAGACCATCATTTGGTCTGCATGAATAACTCATCATTCTGGAGGAGCTTGGTTAAATCTTGACACATCGTGGCTGCATGACTCACGATAATTTCATAGTCCAAATATCTTCTATGAGAGCCTTGTTTGAAATGATCAAACTGAAAAATGGGAAGCCGGGGAATTAAACGTAAAGTTGGTATTTACCAAATAACATCTACACTCATTTGCCTCCAATCAGTATCGAGTCAATGAATACAAATGAGACAATATTCCATTTCATATAT
>JABUIW010044245.1:2605223-2672574 GCA_013363375.1 Menidia beryllina | reverse complement strand
TTTTTTTTTTTTTTTTTTTTTTTAATCTGTTTTTCTCTTTATAATTCTTATTATTTATACTTTTATTTATTTATTTATTATTATTTTTTTTTACTTTTTATTTTTGAATCCATTTGTTTATTGATTTATTTTTTGGCCTGTGGGTGGGGTGGGTGGTCAGGGGGTTTGGGGGTTGACAGACCGTGACGTTGAGTGTGTATTGACGCTTTACTTGTTCCAACAATGTCTGTCCTAAGTTTAAAATGTTCAATAAACAAAGTTTCAAAAAAAAGGAAATAAGAAATGCCTGGCCCAAACTTTAGAGAAAATGATGGTGTTGGATTGAGCCAACAAACCGCTGGCCAGCCTCCAGCGGCAGATCGGATCTGCTGGTGGAGAATTCATCAGGGCCTTTTAATTTCACAGAAGTGATGAGAGAGGGCAACGTTACACTTTTTTCAACGAGGTAAAAGTGAAATTTAATACCGCCGTGTCCACACGGATAAAACTAATGATTCCAGTTTTATTGCCGTGGTATTTGATCTCTTTTTGACGGGGGTGATTTAGAGAAACTCAGCAGAACTCTTTCCTCTCCTCACCATCTGTCTCTGCTCCCTGGGGAATACCTAGAGCTGGAGGATGTGTAATCGTTCGTTATACTTCATACTGTCCTTCTAACTTAAATTGATTCTCATTTTCCCGTTGACTGCACCGTTTCACAAATACTGAACTCAGAGACAATGAGTCTGCTCGGGACCGGTTGTTTAGTCATACCAAATTAGCTTCTGTTTTTCTGGCAAAAGTTTTCATTTCTCCCAGTGAATAACAAGCTATTTTCAAAATGTGTGAATCAAGATTATTCCTATCAGTGCCGGAAGGAATTTGAAATATTGGTAAAGTTGATACAAACAACTTAATGATTTTAAATGCATTAAAGTCGATAAATAATGATTTATTTACAGCTAAACTACAACGTTCACGTGTTCTATAGGAGATTATTTCAACTTTGACCTCAACAGTAATGTCTTTTAAGAAATTTGGTGAAGCCGGTTTGGTGAATCGACTTTTCTTTGGGGAGTTTTTCTACTATCAGCATGGATAATTTTACAACAGTGTGCCTGATTTCATAGTCCAATAAGCCCAGCCAAATAAATACCAACAGACATTTCCTCTGTAACAATAACACTTCAAAGATCTACTTCACTTAAGAGCCACCTATTGTGAAATGAGCCGGTGAACTGAACGCTGATTAATCCAAAATTAATGAAACCTGGAGCTGAAGTGGAGGAACCACGAAGCCTGCGCATGGGAGGCTATTTTGTATTATTCAACATGATTGTAATTACACTGCTATTTAGACTCAATGGCTTCCTCTAGGATTGTTAATGTTAGACAAACAGCCATAACCAGCGTTTTTCTCTTGTTTGCCAAAAAATCATGTTCATCACAAACATCAATCTTTGCCTAAGCAGAATATTTTCCATTCAGTTACTTTTACTCCCGGTTAGCACTGCCATACTTAAAATGGAGCGGACGACATAAAAATCTTACATCCAGGTGCACACACACACATGTCGACGTCTCTTTGCAGAGCATCGTCATGGCGACGTGGCACAGTACCTGGTTTCCAGGGGGATGTTGCTGTTGAGGAGCCAGTTATCCTGCGCGCTCCCCGAGTCCTGACCACTGGTGGGCCCTTCGGGGGGAGCGGAGCTGTCTGTGGGGGCCGGACTGGGGTTGCTCCTGGGGGTGTAGTTGCCCCTGTTCAGGGAGTTAATGGAGGCTGCATGGTGCTGATGATTGGGTGAGTGAGAGTGGGAGATTGGGAGAGGAGGCGTCCGCAGCCGAGAGTGATTTTGAAATGCTCCGTCTGAAAGCAAAGAAAGGAAAAAAAAAAAAAGTTTTAAACAGTATTTCATAACAATAACTTCTACAACTTCTACAAATTCTTTACTGCTCGACTTGAAACACAGTGAAACGTTGGTAGCGTTGAAATCACTTTCAAAGAAATAACTTAGACAAAATAAGATTAAATATCCTTATGAGCAATGGGAAAAGGCCACTTTTTCCTATATTTCTTATTTCTGTAACAAATTCCCTGGTGAATTTGAGCTTTCAAAAAAAGCCGTTATACTGATGATAAGCGAGTAACCATGATTTATACAGCGCCTTTCGCTGATAAAAGACCAAACAAAATGAGAATAGGCAAGGAAAAGGGTATAATTCATAAATGTCTGAGTAAAAATACATGTTTAAATATAACAGGTACTAAGAGTTTTAACACTACATCACTGCCTTGTCCTACTTAGGTTATCTCATCTCCTCAGATTGGAGCAAAAGTTAAACAAAAGATGCAAAAAGAGAGGCTGGAAATAATGACTTCAACATCAATCATTTGAATTTGCTTTATTCAAAGATACACATAACGCTTTGGTGTTGCGGTAATGGTCAAATAATGAAAATATGCTACTATATGGAACTTGTGTGGTTAGGAATAAGTCAATATACGGCATAATCAAAGGGGGAAAAATCCCTGTAAAGAAAACGACACCTCCCGCGTAATTTGACTCGCGCTGACAGAAAAATGGTTTTGAACAACAAATTAGTACCTAAAGCAAAGACCATAGTCAGTGACAAGCAGCAGAGACTGTACACGCCGCCCTTAAAAAGACGAACTTCTGCTCATTATTTCTCCCAACTCATCCACTGTGTGCACTCAGCCTCCCACAGAGACACCCAACCATAATCAGACACGAGCTGCTGTGTACACATATGAGCTTTCCTCTACAAAAACCTCAAAAAATCTTAAGGTGCCTCTGGAAATTCATTTAGTTAGAGAAGATCTTTTTTTTTAATAACAACTCACTTTCAATCCCTTACCAGCTATGTTACTTTAAAATCAGATAAGAGGTATGAAGCCTCTATTCTGAGCTCCACAGCATTATCAGATCTACTATAATTAGCCTGGTTACAAGAAATACCAGGGGTCAAGTCACATTCTAGGACTTCTAGTAGACAAAGTTTTTTTTTCTTTTGTCTTGAACCATTTTGTTGTCATTTCATATCCAATAAATCTTAAACCCTCGAATGAGACCTCTCAGAGATGTTAGCCTTTCGTCATTTGGTCTGATTTGATGCCCACAGCTCTCCACAAGATAGAGGAACAATGACTTTTTGTTCTCTGTGCCCGTTTATTTTCACGACTGCTAAGCCATTCATCAATCAACGAGCTCCTGACTTTACACAGAGTGGCTTCTCTTTACAGCAGTGAGCCCCCTTTATTTCACAGATCTCCACAACACCAAATTGCCAATTTACAGAAACACAGAGCTGAATACAGACACATCGAAAGCTTATTTTCTATTATCAGCCCTTTCATTAAAGCAATACCTTAACATGCCAGTCATGGCGCCTGCAGCTCTTTCAGATGTTTTTCCGGGTCAGGAACACGAGACTCCCCTATCAACAGGTGTCAATCAAGCCCGGTAGATAAACGTTTGAGGTGAAACGCCGGCTGTTTCTGACCACACGCTGACATCAAGGCCCGGTGCTCGATGCCCTTTGTGCTAAAGAGTGCAAATTAACAGCTCAGCAAGCAAAACAAGGACAAAACTGCTTTCCTCGCTGTCTCTTTTTCCTCCAGCCTGTCTCTATCTGAAGGCCTCCAACACTATTAGTTTAAGTTTTAAAGATCTTACACCTAGTGCTTTAACATAAGCAAATAAGAATGTCCTTTTGGAACATTCCTATGCTTTTTTTAATGTATTTTTCAGCAGTGAAATTCAGAAAAAGCAGCATATGTTGCATCGGCAGATGGTATGCTGCAGATTCCAAAAACTTAGAGAAGATCCAGAGAGACGAGCACTCCACTTCTTGAGCAGCAGCATATTGGTGGGAAGTAAAAGCACACAGTGGTTGATGACCTCCCTCCTGCTCCGCTCCGTACCTGATCCCTGAAGCCATTAATAAGGTTATGCTAATTTGATGCGAAGACAGCACCGATACCCGGAAAAATATATCACAAGGACGAACGCATCGCTGCTCCAAAATGCATTTAAGGCCCAGGAAACAAATACTTCACTTCCCACAGTATGAAGACAAAGCCAAAAACGTATGCTAAAAAAACAACATTAAACAACCACACAAGTATATTAAGCAAACATTAATACAAGGTATTGCAATCTATTTTCAGGAAATGTACAGAAAAAGGACCGCAAACCAATGTGAATGTACACTTAGTTATGACATTAATTAAGGAAAATTAACCCTAACCCTAACAAATGCAAAACATAGTTATTCCATATCAAACTAAAAGTTAGATTTCTATATAACTCACATAACTAATTTATTGGCATTTATTTATTCTTCTCACACTGTCATTAACACTTATTTTAGATCTATATACATACATATCGTTACATATCTTTATATCGATTTTGTCTGAACTGTATATATATATATATATATATATATATATTGTTGTGTGTGTGTATAGACATGTATATGCTGTCGTATGGTAACGAAAATGATTTCCCTCTCGGATTATTAAAGTATTTCTGATTCTGACTCTGATTTGAAGTAATTCTCTCAATACTGACAAACAACATGCTACGTAATAATTGTAAATGTGTGTTTGTATCTCCTCCGTCATTTGCATAAACACTGTTTTCTAAAGAACAGCAGAGCCGGCTGGACTCTGAAATAAGAAGATAAGCGTTAGGTTGGGACTGAAACCTCCTGCCAGACAGTGACGGAGCGTTTGCCCAATAACTCGTCCAGCACTCAGGTAATAAGTCGGTTATTCTCGTGTAGACAAACAGATAGACGAGAAACAAAGCTGGTTATGAGACAAAGCACGGAGGAGCACAGCCCCCACAGATGTGGTGATTCAGCAACAATTATTCACTACGATCCAGGGATGGAGAAAAGAAGGTTTTCTATTGAACTGCTCTGCACAACAAAACTGCCAAGAGAGGGAGATTCATTTGTTATCAGTTCGACAGAGAAGGGAGACCTTGCTACAATAGCCAAACTTTCACATCACATTCAAAGTGGAGGCCAGAAGAAATTCATTCAGTCTGGGAATGTGGGGCTTTCATTTTTCTTCCTAACAGATGTATGCACTAGTTAAGGCCTCCTGATGCTTTTCAAGACAAGTAATTAAGGCAAATCCACTTCATTAGCTAGGACCTCATACCCCACACTGGGAAATAACAGGAATGTCTCTCTTATGGTCGGATCTCATAATTGCTATGAGAAATTGTCCAGTTTGTAACAGCAACATAAATCAAGATTAAAGATTGCACAGAAAATCATTTAGACAGCTTAAGAGCCTTTCTTCTTCTAAAAACAAAAAAGTAATTAACAAAGTAATTGGAACACCTCGAGATGTCTGCACAAGAGAACAATTCGCTATTTTCTAAATTGAGAATTATGATTCAATATTTAATTTTTGACCAATTCCATTTCTGAGCACTTTAATTATTACTGATTTAGTATTTTTGTGTCAAAATGCTAACATGCATCTTCACATGCACGTGCTTGTAAAAACACATAACAAACCTTTCTAAAGTAAAAGAGGAGAATTGAGATGATTGTAAAGTTTATTTATCCCCCTCAGCCTTTTCATTAAAATGAATAATGCTGACTTTATTAAATGTCATCACTACATTAAAACTCTGTCATCCCATAGAACATGAAGTACCACGAAGTAAAAAGTGTTAATGTATAAATAGACCAAAAGTTGTGTTTCAGTGGTAAACTTAAGACAAAAAAAAAAAAAAAAAAATGTTTTTTTTATTTTGTGCTTCCTCTTGCTATCTACTTCTTCTTCTTCCTCTGTCATCTAATTCGGCCATCCAAGAGACACTGCTATCTATCACATCACAGGACTTTTTCTCGATACTATCCACAAACTCAGACTTGGTTACCCATCACCTGCTTATGAGTCTGGATCTGGAGCTCCAACAGGATCTCTGTTCAATCTTCCATTTTGACTTTGGGACTTCCGATCCACACATAATTTGTCTTTTTTACCCACCTATAAAATCAGCTTTACCACACCTGCCTGTCTCTTACACACAACTACTGTGTGCTTAACCACTGAAGATGCTTCTATATACCACCTGATTAAAATCACAAATGCTAGCCTTGGTGACTAAATATGCAGCAACATAAAAATTGATCTAGATAAGCAAATAGACAAATGAAAACATGTTTATTGGAAGCTCTGCAGCCAGATGGGAGTATGGATTACTCTAATTGTTACAGGAGGATCAATCAAGATTGGTATAAATAGCTATTAAAATATGTCAAAGAGGCCGCTGTGCTTTCTGAACCAAATATCAGTAACTGTGCACCAACTGAAGAAAAGATGGAATATTCAAACTGGCTCTTGGAGAACAAACCTATTTCAGAGTGATTGTTTTTGCACATGCATATGTAGGCTGAACCTTTTTTGCTTAACTACCCTCTATACACAAGTTCAGAATGAGATCGAAAGTCTAAACAAAATGCAAACCTCTAATAAACAAACCTGATAAAAACAAAGTGATATGATAGACATTAAGCAATCCAGATGTGAGCCATTTGATAGAGGATTATTCAAAATCGTCCAGATCACAGATAATTCATAAAAACCAGTAGCCAATAGCTAACCGAAACTAACTTTACAGTTGAGCGCCATTAGCCAATAAGAAACAAACCGAATTTGTCATAATGCAGAGAAGCAGCTCTCTGGTTCTCTCTGATAGCGCTGCTGTTTCTTACACCATTAGGAGATGTCTGAAGGCCAGAGACATGTGGGAATTGTAGCTGTCTTCCCTGGAACCATTTGAGGGGTAACAGGTATCACAAACAACAGGGTGCTCCGCTCTGCTTTCATCCTCTGCGGAAGAAGAGAGGAAACACATCTCCTGGAATCTGAATACGGCTTCAGCTTCATTATCAGGTGAGAAAAAACGTCCTGATGCTCAAGCGTAGTCAAACGTAAACATAAAACATCGATAGCAATACTATTTATGAAGAACTGTGATCCAGATCCATTAGGATCAGCTCTGGCATATGTCTCTTTCTCCCTTCCTTAGATCTAATGGATTTTCTGTCATTGTTTGAGCTGCCTTGGCAAGAGCAAGACAAGTGGTTATGTACGCCCCATTCAGTGTGTCACTCTGCTGCATATCCATCAAGAGGTTGAAGATTTTGTTAGAAGGCACAGATGGTCTGCAATTATCATACAATGAAAGTAATGCATCTCAATTTGTGTCAATAAAACGAAGATCTGTAGGTATTCTAAATGCATTAGCCATGGTCTCTGAGAAGTGAACAACGGTGAGTTGAATCGAAGCGGACAAATTGTCTGTTGACTCCAGTTCATTGATAAGTTTCATAAAAGAGTGTTTGCTCGTGAGGTGAGCTCTGAGCTGAAACCTCACAGATCCAGAAAAACAGTTCAGCTCATGCAGGCCCCACGTGCTCATTCCTCACGGTGTCTGTGACTAAATTACTCTCTGTTTCCAAAGTTGTCAAAAGTATCGATACTCAAAAAAGTATCGATACTAAAATGTTGTATCCGGATACGATACTCATTTTCAAAAGTATCGATACCAACTATTTATTTATGTATTTATTTACGTTGTTTATGATCATTAACAAGACGTTAGCCTAGAACTGCTAGCTGCGGCTAATGGCTAATAACAACACGCCAACAGTAATCAAGTACCTATCCAAGTCGGCCATTTTGATTACATCACCAACAGGAAGATCCCAGGCAAGAAAATCGGCATAGACATTCATTTAAAAATAGTTAAATGGATATTTCAAACACTGAATTAAACTCTATCCATAATATTATGTTAAAATAGTGGATGTTAAATAGGTTTGTACAATAAGTCCAAACAAGTTTAACCAAAAAATATTTATTTCTCACAATTGGGTGGGGTGGAGGGTCAGGATTAGGGTCATTAATGTGGGCCACCAGTCACGATAACATCAGTAACAGGTCAGTTTGAAATGAAAGACACAATTCAGTTACATTTTGGGGTCTTTGTTTTTATCCTTGTGGTATCGAAAATGGTATCGAGTATCGAGTTGAAAATTTTAGTATCGTGACAGCCCTACTCCTTTAACACTTTTCCATCTTTGCAGATGCGGGAGGTGGGGGGGTGGTGGCGATTAAGCGGTTGAAATCCAGACCTATTTGGATTTTCCCAGAGACCCGTCCCAAAGCTCAGCGTTAGTGATTGGTCAGCTGTGGGGGGGGCGGTGTGGTGGCCCTTTCACCGGGGAGCCCGGCCTCTCTGAAAGCCCACGCCGGCCCCACGCTGCTTCGCATTAAGACATGCTAATGCGGGGAGGCTGCAGTGTCTGGGATCTTGCAGCACAGCGTGGCGCCGGGCTCTTCCTGGCAGGAGGAAGACCCCCAGAGAAAGCCCCGGGGCCACCGAGAAACACACGCCCGACAATGGGGCCGCAGGCTTCAGCGAGCAGCCTCGTCAGCCTGAGAGGAACTGTTGCCTCGTCCTCTTTCAGACGAAAACAGGTCGGTGAAAGACAAATAAATAAATAAATAAGCTCTGCAGCCTTGAAGGCTACTAATGTAAATAATGATATGCTACTGAGAGTATTCCCTTGTTTGAAATCCAGCAGAACATCTGAAGTCTGAGTGTGTGGGCTCAGATATGACCCTGGGCAAATGTAATCAGAAGTTATAAAAAAAAAAATAAAAAAAAGAAAAATCCCACCTGTTTTCTTGAGCAGGAGATCCACTGCCTGCCAATTATTTTAGGCAGATTTTTTGTGGTTGTTTACAGACAACGGAGAGGGAGATTTTTGCTGTGCCGTGTTAACTGTGATGATGTTTCTTCAACAACTGACCTGAGAGTCAAAAAGACCTCATTTGGTGATTTGAATGTTAATTTTTTAAACGGTGGCTTTAAATCCCATGTAATTCCAGCTGGGTACGTGAGATGCATACGTCATCTCCATTTACATTCAGCTGCAGAAAGCCTTCCACAAAAATGGAAATTAGAAGAATTTCTTTCCACTTATCTGAATAAAACATCTGAGTGGATTTATGCTCTGTAATCACATTGTCACTTCCATAAACCAAATCTACACCTCCCTTCAGTTTTTGTCACCTCAGATTGGTGTCGTCACCCTCTGATAACGCCATTTATATCCAAATATAAATTCATCTTTTACCACAGGAAAAACTTTACAATCAAAGCAGGTGAAGCTGTTTGGATACATGTAATATTTGCCTTAAAAATGCAGATCATTTTGCTGCTCAAGGAGTTATGATCTTTGGGGTTTTCATTTTATGAAATTGGAGATATCCAGAATTGGCTTAAAATACTCAGCAGAATATGAAGATTTTGATAAAAAGAATATAAAAAACTTGAGCAAGTGAACTTAATTCATTCTCAGCTGCAGATGTGAAAACTCTCCCTAATTTTCTCCCTAATTGAAATGATCTCCCTGTTGTAAAAGATTTACGATAATTAAACTTTAAAGAAAGCCAAAGAGGAATCTCATATTAAATCTCACCTCTAGTAATTGATACTTATTATTATGAGTGCGGCGTGAAGCCCTCAGAATGTACATGCACACTCAAATTAAACATAAAGATCTTATTTTATGAAGTTGTGAGCTCTCGAAACCTCTTACACCTGTTAATAGAGGCACATGGTAACATGAACTCATAATGGGTCTTAGAAATCCTGATGGAGACCAAAGGCAGCTACTAGAGTGGCAAAATTCCTCATCAGTCGTCTTTTACCCCTCACTGACAGCCCGAGGCCAACGTAAACGATCTACCTATGCAAATCACTGTCATTGTTGTGAGAAAAATCTGCAGCAGTAAAGGCCACCCCCCCCCCCCCAACCCCCCCACCCCCCCGGGTCCCCTTAAGCCAGCCGTGTCACTGCTGGGTGACCACTGTGTTGCTGCTGAGGAATTAGGGGGGAGATTTGCAGCAGGATTAATAACTCATTCTGCAAAAGCAGCTGGACTTCTTTGGAGTTTCATATAATGCAACCCTTTGGGTAGTTTGGACTTTGTCAGCTGGACCAATTATTTCACCTATTTGATCCTTTTTTTGGGGCTTTTTTGGTTGTGCTGCACCAGAAAAACAGATTTATTCAGTATCCAAATGTGAGAAGGAACTCAGACCAAATCCCTAAATGTGAATGATAACATTTTACCATCTTATTAGGTGTATGTTTACTTGTTGTTTGATCAAAAACATGCTTTTATATTCAGGATTTCACTTATGGTGTGAATATATAGGTGGAGTTATAAAAAGTGCAGATTAAAATCTAAGGCAGTAATCAATACACATACTACTAATCTGTAGCAATCAGTGCATGCAAATAAACAAAAAAGACACAAACGGCAAACTTTTTTTCCATATATGAAGTCCGACCGTGTTGCTTGCCAACACAACTCATGCCAAAAAAAGGAAAAAAAAAAATATCCCAGATAATTAAATAAAGACGTTCGCTGCTGATATAAAATCTGACACACTTTGACTGCTGCTTGGTAAACATGCAGCTTTACAGTCACTGATTTTTGTCAACTGTCAACACCATGTTAGCACGTCGAGCAGAAATGTCATTCTGTCAGTCTCAATGAGCGTTAAATCAAAAGCAAAAGATACTGACTTTCATGAGGAATAAATAGCTGACATTAATTAAAGAGAAACCGCATAGGGGGTATTCAAAACGAATCTAACTCAAAAATCCCAGCCTGAGTTACTGAAACACAAAAGTAGATGACTTTTCACTAGAACTTGAGGAGAGTTGGACCTTCCAGAGATTAAAGATAAGGCAGGGCTTCACTGCACCTGGAATGATGAAACCCCTTCATTTTTTTGCCTATATCCCATGTAAGATGTGGAGCATCAGTATTTAAGGAATACCAGATGGTTCCTCCTACCATCAGACACTCAAATCAAAGGTCTGTGACAAATCTCTCTCTCTCTGAACCAAAATTGCCCGTCCCTTTGAGCTAGGCTCTGAACTTTGCAGACCCCGCTTCAGAGAGTTTGGTGCATTTCCTCAGGCTACATATTGACTTAAAGTTTCAACTCTCACAAAAGGTGATGGGTAAAAAAAAAAAAAAAAGAAGGGACAGTATTTTGCCCCCGGCCATCTGCGTGACCTGTGCCACAACAGACCCCCGAGCGGGGGGGTGGGGGGGGGGGAAGCTAACCCCCCAGAAAGCAACAGTAGTTTGAAAAACCAACTCACCATCGGCAGTTCCAGGGGCAGGAGCAAACAGGGTCCCTGAGCCAGTTTTAACTAAGAATGAACTGGGGCCAAACTCATCCTCAGAGTCAGAGTCCTGGGCTGGCTGAGCCGCGCAGTTGCCTAGCAACCGTCCTTGGCTCTCATTGGCCGCAATGGAAGGGGGAGGGTATGGGAGCTGCTCGACAGGGGAGGAGGAGGAGGATGAACAATGCAGCGGAGGACCTGTGGACCACAAACAGAGACAGCACATGGGGGGGGGGGGGAATGAAACACACCCAAACACGGGCAAACATCACACAGAGGCAAAACACACACACACACCGGCTCACTCACACATGCAAGACTTAACTCTGACACTTCAAAAACAAACAGGGACACATCTGCCTGTGTCTCCGCCCCCCCCACCCGGCTGGGAGGAACAATTCAAGCTACTCATGTGACTTTGAGAGTGAATAGCAAAGACAAAAGCCTGAGGAAAATAAAAACAACAAACATGTAAAGTCAAACGTACAGAAAATAATACTTTGTGTTCTCAACACAAGTCATCAACATTAGTTCCACTTCTCCAAACTAATAGTCACATTAGCAGATTTAAGCATGATCCATGGCTCAATGTGGTGTCAGCAATAATACTCCCTCCAGTTAGGATATTTTGTGAGTCAACATGAGTAATTTCCCTGTATCTGCAACATGCAGCGTCCATTTTCAGTCGTCCTCCATGTTGGACCCAGCAGAGCAGAACAGTCAAAGCAGATGATAAAATCCCTTTTTGCAGTGGTGATTTTTGGCAGCTCCTTTTCATGACAATTTACAGAACAAATTTCCCCTCTTTCAAGGCTTATTGGTTTCCTTCCCATGCTGTTCCTGAATGTCAAATCTCCGCACACAGCTCCTATTAATGTGCGATTAGCCGGTGATGCCGCTACGCGCCCCGCTGAAAACGGCCCCGCTTAAGGAACAGAAAGCCATCAGTCCGGCCCTCTCCCGCATTATCCCCACAGTCCCCACTCCTGATGCCGAAATTCCTGCTGACCTGACTGTCATTCATCAGAAGAGTTGAATTTACTCCCCCTTTGAAAAGATCCCTGAAGAGCATTAAAACACGACTCACTGACTCGCATCTAATTAGGCGACAATTAGTGATATTAACATATCAGCCACAGCCCTGCACCAGCAGAAAATGTTCACTGCCCAGGAGAGTCACACTTTGCGCTTTATGTACACTTCCCACCATGCACTTCATTTTCTTTGTCAGGTTGTATAATGCTCCTGCATCGATGGATGCAGAGACACAGTGGCCCTGCTGAGGGCTAATGACCGGAACAATGTACAGGAATGTGTAACCAAAAGACTCGGAATGGGCATTATTATTTCCCTCTGATCTAAAACAGTCTCAAAACAGCATCATTCAGAAATCGTAGAGACTTAGAGACCAGATGGAATCAGCAGTTGTGGACATAGATAACTTATTTTCCGTTCGGGGAGTTCATCGGTGAAGCGAAGAAAAGATTAGAGTCCTCAAAAATTGCCAAAGTCATAGCTAGAATGAGGTCAAGGTAGCCGTGTTCACAAAGCTTCCACTGTCTAAGCGTGTTTAATTAATGTGGCTGCAGGCATCTCGGGCTTAAGACACGCATACCTAAGGTCAGAGACAGCCTCAGACGGCCTGAAGTTTCTCTGATGGCCTTAGCCTCACTCACTATATCAACTATATAACGTACGGGGACTTTTACTTTACTTGCCCCTCTGCTTCAATTTCTGACAGCTTAAAGAAGCCCTACTAACTGCTCAGTTTGGCTCGAGGACAAACAGTACTCCTCCCACCCCGTTTAAGGTCTTAATCAGCTCATTAGCCATCCGATTCAATCGATGGGCAAACAACTTTGAGACTGGGATCTGCAGTCTAAAACAAACTCAACAAAAGGTACTTTTGTGTTTGGAGTTTTGCTGTAAAGCTTAAAGCGGAGTACATGTGTCGAAACAGGTTTAGGATTCAAGCCTAGAGTCAGGATTTCTTATGGAAAGTGACATGTGAAAGCCTGCTTCCTGCCTATATCAGGGATAAATACAAATCACATTATTCTAAACTACTTTAAAAAAAATACAACAAATGTACAGTACAGAAAATGAGCAACTCCTCCCTTAGGGGGGAAAAGGTCATCTCAAAAGATCAGAAGTTGAGCTCTACTTCATGCAAACCCAAACTTAATCAACAGTTAAAAGTTATTTCACAATTTTACATGTCTCCCTCTATTTCTGCTTCCTATCTGAAAAGATACAGTGACTCACATCTTTAATACCTCAGATTTTATGCAGTGGTATCACTCCTTGCTAAAGGGAATCTGTTTCATAACGAAGGATCTTGGCAAACTATAACACTCTGTTTTACCTTTAGAAGCAAAATTCAAGGTTCCTTTTATAAATATCTACAGTAAGCATTTGTCTGTGAATAAAATGCAGAAGAATCAAGCAAAAAACACTGAAAAAAAAACAGAGAATTAACAGAAATCTTAGAAAAATCATATTTTCAACTTAATCTTTGCCACTTTTCTCAGTGTCTCCTCCATAGAATCATTCAATGTAATAAAGTCACAAAATGGAGAAACTTTCCAACACCATTGAGTTCATCATCAAATCTAAAAAGTTGAGACACATTTAGCCATTGTTGCTGTCTTTTTATTCTCAGACGATTAGCTAATCAATGAGTCTGCTAATTGCTTCAGCACTAAAAGCAATAACAAATTACAGCCTTAAAGAGATGCTCCACACATGTCCTGCAGCCTCTGTGTGAGCCAGAGCAACGCAATAAGTGGAAAAAAGTAATGGCAACATGGCAGTTTTTTTATTTGCACAGCCATAAATATGAGAATAAGAAAAAAATCCCACAATGGAAACTTTGACCCTAATCACAGCGGTCCCGTTTGTGCATGCAGGAGAAGCTTATTAGTCATTATCATAAAAATAAACATGTGGAAACTTGCAGATAAAAATGTCTTTATTTGAGGGAGTTAAAAGAGGGAAAATTAAATAAGGCAAATAGTGATTAGAATTTAGAGTGAAGATGAAATCAAGAGGAAGAAAAATCAAACAAAAAGAGTCAACATCTTTCATCCAAACAGTCCTAATTTCTAATTTTCCAGCTCTGCGTTCCCCTCCATACCAAACAAATGTTTCTGATTTTACCACCAGCTGATAACAACTGGAATGAGATGCATGCATAATGTTAAAAATGTTAAAAACATGAGACAAAGAAAAAATATCTATGGCCACAAGCTGCCAAAGAGTCACTCCACGATAAAAGAAATCTGTCTATCAGGGACTACAGACTGTCTTCAGGTAGGATTAACTCAAGTCAAGATACGAGATCCTTTAATGGATGCTAATTGTAATTCACATCTATGTGTTCTACGATGGCAAATAAGGCAAAAAAAAACAGTGTTAACAAATTGACTTGGACAGTTGCGTGATATCATTAGAGCAGGGGAGTGTGAAAGGTTGGCAGTTTGTCATTGGCAGATCAGTAAAAATGTTCTGTAATTTGCTCCGGGCATCAATTTCGCGATCCAGAGTAGGCGAAACGGGACGCCGTCCAATAGGATATGACATGCCTTTGTCATATTTTCAGCTGTTGACTGAATTCGTTGCTATCCCGGACATCAGGAGCCCGGCTCTAAACGCTTTGATCCCCCCTGTTCCTTAACAGGAGACTCACTGTGTGGGATTGTTGCAAAATGAAATGGACAGCTCCTGTTTTCTGCTGGTCCGTAAGATGTGCAAAGTAACATTTCACAGAGTGCAGCTGTTTTTTTTTTTTGTGCCAGTTTTTTGTAATCTCGGAGTATTGTGCACCATCCACAACTGACCTGCTTGGACAAAGTCAATGACACACAACCGTGTGATTTATGTGCGACTATCAGCATGAAGAACACACTCACACCTCTAAAATTACACAAGATTTACCCTTCAATCTGTTTCCCCATCAGCATAAATTTGACGATGAGATTACCCATGTTTATTACCAGTTTGCAGATATGAAGACTTTCCTTTTTTAGGTTATTAACTGCCACCGGAGTCGTCTGAAGGCAAAAAGCTGAATCTAATCCTGCAGAACACGAGGACAACTTCAGTCTTCCACATATAGAGTTTTGCCCACTGTCTCACGGCATCGATTAATATAAAAACCTACACGAGAGATGCTGACACCCTTCAGATCTTGTCAGTGTTGATCTCACATATGTGTTACCAGGTTTGGATGTCGCCATGGTTACTGAGCTGAGCCGCAGTTCAAAGAAAAAAAAAATAAATAAAAGAAATCATGAAAAAAATAGCTTCAATTATATTGTAAAATCAAATGCAACCTAATAATAAGGGCCCATTTAAAATATTCAATAGTTTTTATTTAGCCTTTAAATGACAAATTTCCTGTCCAGCAGGCCAAATCAATTCCTGAAATATTACCTTTTAGTTCGCCACATTTAGTCTTCAGTCATAATTTCCTGGGTTCATTGTCTGATGCAGAATATGAGGCTATTTCTGCCAAGCAAAAGTGTTAAATAACCCTTGAAGTCAGTCCGTATATACTATTGTTTTATTTTTTGGGAATAAACTGGTCGTGTTTGAGCTGCGAATGATTAAAAAAGCCCCCCTGTGAACTCCATCCTGCCTCTCGCTTTGGACCGAATTTTAAATGTCAATGGGAATTTCAGAAATTCAGCAGTTTGGAGGCTGGATTAAGCATCACTGTGAAAAGGTGACTACAAATGTGAGATTTCAGCAATTCCAAGTAAGATAAACTTATCTGCTAGTCTTTGCAGGAAACCCGAAGATTTAGTTTTGCACAACTGTCCCTTTTTCAACAGTGAGAATTTAGCCATGGATGGTTAAAATGTCCATTTTTAATCCACAGTCTAACACAAGAGTGCATTTTCCTACCACAATGAAAGCATCACTATGAGATTTTCCAAACCAAAAGCTTTAAATATGAATCAATTCAACAAATATCCAGTTTTAAAATAAAGAAATGGTTGCTGAACATTGACTGGAATGTCTACATATTCATTAGCTATACAGTAAAGTGAATGCATACAGAAAGGCCCTGAGGGGTAAAACCAGGTGCCCTACTGCAATGAGGCCACATGCAAACCACCACGGCTCCTGTAAAAACCCCTGAAGCTACTCAGTAATATTAGATTAAATCAACCCATCTGTATAAAATAACACCAAAAAAATCAAAGCAGATTTGGATTTTACATCACGGCAAGATCAATGAGACACGATGTTAACTATGTGTTTCACCTCCAAACAACGTTCTTTGTATCACTAAATGAGGATTACTTGTTCCTCTTTTTTGCTGAGGAATATATACTCAGGCAAACAATCAATTAAAGCAAAGGAGGCGGCATTAACACACCATTTGAACTACAAGCATCGTATGAAAAACCGTAAGATGTTTCCTAGTTTAAAGCTCGTTCCATCTTAATAAGCCGGCGTTATGTTCATCAGTCTGCGTCACTGGAAGGAGAAGACTGAAAGCAAAACATCAGAAAACTTAACTGTAGAATTCTTAAATGAAAATGCTATCTAATTCCATTTTCCAAACATCTTGACGTAAGTTTTGTGAGAGCTGAGGTGATGATCAAACTTATCAGAGCTCTGCAGGCAGGACAAACAACAGGACGCTTTAATTCTGTTTTATTGCATTATTGAAATTGTGAAATCAGCCTAATTGCTTTCTATTAGACGGCTGCGAGCCACAACTGGCCTTTTATACGAAACAAATACTTGACAGGTGATTCAATTTCAGTTTAAAAAACACAAATAAATGAAAAAAGAGCGCAGCTTCAAGAGATGGTTTGGAATGAAAAAATGTAGGCGATAAGCTGTGTTTGTTGGATTTTCACATTATTATGACATGTTTTCCCTCTGCGTTAATGTGAAATCAAGCTTTTGGTAAGTAGCAGCAGAATTACACTTCTTCTGGCTAATAGAGAAATCAAGAGTTTCAATTCCTTGGTCTCTTGCTTAGCTCACCAAACATTATGCAAAGCACAGAGGTAGTGTGAAATTAGCTTTTATAAACCTGCATGGAAAATGTATAAATATTTTTCAAAGCAGAGCCATTTACTTACTCTGAATCAATATCATAATAACAGAATGAACATAATGCATGACCGAAAACAAATTGTAAATATCACCACATACTTTTTTTCCTTGTATATTATGGACAGCCCATTACTGAGAAAATGAAAACTACATTGGTGTGTAATAAAAAAGTGCTCCCTGTAAGACTGACCCGCTGCCTTTCAAACGCATCCTCCATTACTTAAACCACAGCTACCAGACGCTGTTAAAAGGTTAACGCAGGAAATAAAAAAACACGTATCATTCTACTGTTGCGTGATGTTTTCAAAACAGCATAATGGAGCCAGAAGCTGGTGACTCAAATTCAATTACCGGCATTCACAATCATGTCGAGATGTACATTCTACATATGACCCACACGGATCAAGCACTCACCCTTCACTCATCTTTAAATGACCACATTACATGGATGACCTCAGCTCATTTACATAAAGGAGGAAGGGAAACTAGCAGAAAAGATAACTAAAAGTCAGAAAGAGCCACTCGCATTCCAGTGTGTCACCAAAGAAGAAGAAAAGGATTCCAGGGAGGCTGATTGTTGAGATGGGGTTTCGTCTTTGACTGATTGCTCGCACAAACTGCTTCCCTATCCTGTACCCGCACCCCTGTAACTCTCATCTATCCTGTCCGTTCTGTTGCTCTGTCACGGAAAAACAGGGCAGCGTGCAATTCCAGCCGAAAGACGCCATCTGTTTCGACTCTTCTGTGACAAACAGGAGATCGAATCGGACTATAACTCTAAAATTGAAATCCTATGCTCGTTTGAAAGAGGCTTCTTTCATCTATCCTTCAAAGACTCAATCTAAGAACATCGGTATTCATTTATTGTCCACAATAGAACACTTATTTTAGGGATAATTATGAGCTGATGGTTGTAAACAGACAGCTGACTGATGCAGCAGATGATAAAGTCTGTATATCGAAATATAGACCGGATCAAAATCTCTTCTTCCTGGAGGTTAAAAAATCTCCAAGTCCACAGATCATGCTTTTTTCTTATGACTATTCCTGCTAGTGAGGTAAAGCTTAATCAGGTGCTTCATTAGCTGTGTAAGTTTGGCTTCTTTGACAGTAACTACATGGTGGTGTTTCCTGTGAAATGATACGGCCTTGGCGTTAGGCCACCTTCTACTAACAGCAAATCAGCATGATTTTGGGTTGGGAATTACACAGATTGGGGGATCAAATGACCTGTGACAAAGCGCTAAGCAGTCTTCCACCTTAATGGGGGTTTATTCTCTATTTGTGTTGTTGAAGGCCAGACTGACGCACGCCAGAACAACTCCCCTCGTCTCAGTAGAGTTTTATGACTGATTCCCTTTGACTTCGGCACTCTACGGAAAGTAAATCAGATATAGCACTTTCACAGGTCACCAGAAACCGTTGAGGGGTTATGTGAGCTAGCAGAGCATCCTTTAAACGATAACAGCATGGTTATTGTCTTTGATGATGTTAATGATAATGTTCTTGTAGATGTAGATCGCCGTTCATCCAAAGAAAATGTGTGGACACGTTTAAAATCGGCTGAATGAACCAAAGTAACACCTCTAAGGACTGTTCTAGCACAGAGGTATCTATCCGAGTTTTAGTCACTACAGTATTTAAATATGTAAGCCCAGAATCTTTTGCTCTTCATGTCAGAAGTCTTTGGAATCAGTGTTTGTTCTTGGGTAGTCCAACACAGCTAAATCTCTTCATACACTCGCTTTTAAGCCTCCCCGGGGCTTTGTTCTGGGATGAGAGGTAAAGGTTCTAATCTCCTCACCTTTCACAGCCCCCTGCAGCAGGCCGTGGCGGTTTCGGGGATCTCCGGGTCCACGCCAGTGTTTGTAAGTCACATTGTAACGGGATATCTTCTGGAGCCGCACTGACGAGGCGCCGTAAAAAAACGGGCTTATAAACGCATCCACACCCATTCGGAGAACGCTCCGCAGAGAATTTCCCACTTCAAAGACGGGCGCATGGTAATCTGCTTTAAATGGGTGTTTCTGAGCTTTCTATCGAGGCTCGATCGTCAGCTGAGCCGACTTAAACCGTGGCTGAAAAAACAATGCTAATAGTGGATAATTATCAGCTTTTAGCCCGTCTGCACTCCCTCTCCCCTCACACGCAGAGGCTGGTGAACAAACACAATGGCATGAATAAATAATGACCCCCCAATCCTCTTAAGATCCCCGAATGGCGAGGGGGGAAAAAAGACAAAAGTTTACTTTTGGTGTTTGAGAGCGAGCGGGGCCTGGCTCATTAGGGCTACATGTGGCTTGCCCGGGGCCTTTCTGAACAAAGATGGCACCATCCCCACCCTGTCAGTCCTCCGCGCGTTCTGGGCCTGGCCTAGTAAAATCCCAAAGTATACCCTTAAGAAAGAGCTTCAATCCTAATAAAAGACAGTAAAGAGCTTATGCATGGCTTCCAAACCCCCAAACCCCTCCGTCTTCCAAACTTTCTTCTGAAATCAAAATTTCATAACGCTAAATGCGACTAGGATGAAAACCGAGAGGGAAACCTTTTTATGGAGTTTGTGCTTCTTCCTATTTGCTATAAATAGCAGTCCTCTGTAAATGCATAAGTCCACGCTAAAAACACCTTTGTCAAAACACGATTTCCTCTTCTTATCATGCTCTCTGGATAGCTTACATAAAAGCCCACAGTTTTTCATTTCAGACACTTTGAGTGTTGAGGAATTGATTTGTGTGCCTGCAGCTCCCACTGAGTGCACGACAGTTCAAAAGGCTATCTAAAATACACGCTGTCAAGAGGATGCTGTTTCTAAGTGCTTATATAATTCATAGCATGGTAAAAATTAAGCCACTAAGAAGGGGAATTATTGCAAATTCGGTTTGTTTTGAAATCTTGAATGAGTCACTGGCACACACACATAGGTAATCCAGATGTTACACGTGTACGACTATTTAACGACTATTCACTTACATTTCATAATTCTCTTTTCTGAAATAAATCCCAAGTGCGCATTAAACGCCATGATAATGGAAAACATGTAGCAACAAAATAAGGGAAAAACAGTAATGGGAGCAGACACAAAACATCTTCTCTGAAACCTAATTGTGGAGGATTTGGTCAGGATGAGGAAATCCAATTTCTATCCAAATTTCTACTGAAGTGATGAATAGAAATGAAGTTGCCTGGGGTAGATGGACTCCTACTGACGAAAAATGGGCAACAACATGAAAACCATGATTATCCTTTAATGCTCTGCCAAACAGGCAATATATCAAACAGAAAATTCAAACATATTTCAGTTGTTCAGTAATGAATATATTCACTTTTTTTACGTGCTATGGAAGCCTTGGTCAAAACATTACCCTCAATAAGGCGATTTCATTGGAATATGCATGATAGAAATCTGATGCTGGGGTTGTATTATGTTGGACCAAAGGATGAAGATAGGGCCAATCGATTTCAATGGATCAATATAAGCTATGTAAAGCCTGATTTATTTCCAATCCTTTCTTTATTGCGCTGTGAATATAAGCGGTTTCACCATTTACCATTTCTGTTTTCAAGTGAAACGTATAATGCCTCGTTTATTTTTATTTTTATGGCATGACAGCAGGCTGTAAAAGTCTAATAAAAGTAGCTCATTTACAACTCTAATTTTAAAAAGTATCATGAGGTTGTGTATTATGTAATCAGCCTCACCAAGCAAAATGCAGCGATGTGTAATAAATAAATGTATTTAATCAGTGATAGATAAGAGATATAAAATGACGTCTTCAGGGAAAATGTGACATTAATTAATTTGTGAGCAACACAAAAGCTGGGACAATGAATCAGTAAAGGATGCGGTACAAAACAAGAACAAGAAATGATGTATGGGGATAAGACCAATAAACAAATGTGAACCTGAAACAGACAATCAAAATGTTAATTCCTTTTTGACATGATAGATTGTGCTTCCTCCTGACTTGAAAGGAGGGAAACCGTCCAGCTTGATATCAATTTTCAGTTCAAAAGACTGAATCTGCTCACTCAGGATGCAGATCAGTGATCAAAGGAATGTACACGTTTAGGAGAACACATGTTCCCATCTGGTTTGACAAACTACTTAACCAAATTCTGCATTTATGAAGGTAAAGACTATGTTGGTCCACACCTTTCAGTCCCTGAAGATATTTGTCTTCAGATTAATCTTAAAACAGACAAAAAGACACTAAGTTACACACACAAAGGACATTTGATAAATGAGCTCCACTCGCTTTAAACACAGGGTGAGCAATGATTCACACAGAAACAAAAATGTTTTTACCCACTAAATGGATTTCTAACTTTGTACTTGTCACAATTACGATTTAAAAATCTGTCTCTGAGACCTTTTCCATTTGCACACTTCACTGATGCATCTACAGTCTTTTGAACAATATCAATAATTACAAGGATTGCAACTGAGTGTAAAACCGTGGTGCTTGCAGCTCTTATGCAAATCACAGTGTTAAGCACACTTTCTGAATTTAAAGGTAAGAATGGGGATTGTTTCAGACTTTAGGACAAATAGTTTTAGTGTGATTAAACTCCATTAATAATGTTAAGAAGAATTAGAATATTTAGTTCTCACTCTTTGTACGTTTAATGCCATTCACCTAAAAATGCCGCCTCTTCTGTGACTTATTATGTAATTCCTGAATGCAGCTGCTCATTTTGGCATTATGAAACAACTGCTTTTGATACATAAGCTCAGTGAGAAATGTCTCTATCTGTCCTGGGATACAATTTCCCCTGGCACAAAATGAAAGGCTGTCACAGATTCCACCTACTGTAAACAACTCTCAGAGCCATGCTACGGCGGTAATAAACCGACTTAAGCTGTCGAAAAGTGCCTCTACTGTACACCAAAATTGGGCATTTCTCACACTGAGGTTTGAAAAACAGCACGGAGCAGCGCTCTGACCTGCTGGAAAAGATGGAAATTCTTACAGATAAGATTAGTCTGTGACAGCAGCACTCTGGAGGATCATGTGGAAAGGGAAATAATGCAAAGCCACTTTCTAAATTCACTGGCTGTCAAACTCCGCAGTGCCGAGCCATCATTGGGAGGCAAATAAACCCGGGAAGAACCGGAGCTTTCCAGCACAGCCATGTTTGGGAAATAAAAGTTGCTTGGATGTGAGAGCATCCAGAGTTCTGATAACAGATGACTGGGCCAAATCGGAACTGCTGCAAATAAATAATCAAACAGCTAAACTGTAAGTCCACAGTCAGAGTTATGATGGAGGATTTAGTCGTAAACTAATATCCATGCTCCTCGTTTTGAGTTTTCAAGTAGAGAGGCACTAACATTGTGCTGCTTGGAAATGAGACTCTCTTTTTCTGTATCAAGTTTTCTACATCAAAATAAAATAATAATGAGTGTTCGACAAAACAGTAGCAAGTTTTAAACTTACTGACTTTTTGTCGATTGATTCAGTGAGAAATTTCTTCACCTAAATATCCATCACACTCCTACATAAAAGAGGTGACTGCTAATGAGGGAAATATCAGCATGGAGGAGTAATTACTTTTATAATATACTAAGACAACAGCGCAGAGTGATCTCTCCTTGCTGAGTCTCACTAACAACTGCTAATTAGTTTTACTGAAGATAACAATTCATTCCAAGCTACCTGGAACTTCATTGTTTCACTGAGACACAATTTAACCCACAACAACACAGAATAAGAAACAAGCAGAGGTGTTCGAATGGCAATTACTTTGTTCCATGCTGTTTCTCTCATTTTTTTTCTTATATTTCATGTAACATATTTGGATACTACGTTGTGCGTTAGTTTTTATTTCTTGTGGGTGTGACCTGTCCAGAACCAGATCTACAGGACTGTCTCAGAAAATTAGAATATTGTGATGAAGTTCTTTATTTTCTGTAATGCAATTAAAAAACAGCTATAGTAAAACAATAAAAGGCTTGTGATATTTCAGTTGATTTGTAACGAATCCAGAATGTATGACATTTCACGATTTTTAATTGCATTACAGAAAATAAAGAACTTTATCACAATATTCTAATTTTCTGAGACAGTCCTGTAATTAGAAGGGTCTGTGTTTGCATTTATAATGATCCAGAATAGTGAGTCTGTGCAGAACTGCTTGGATTCCACTAAAAAGTAAACAAAGCATTCCCTGAAACTCGCATAAATATAACATGAGCACGTGTAATTGACAGTGTGTTTAAATGGGTATTGCTGAGAGAGGGACAGAAGCTGTGCGATTGGGCTTGGTGATCCTCTGAGAAGAGCTGATCCGGCTCCATGGTGAGCTCTGCGCTGGGCTCAGGCCGCAGAGCTTCAGCGGTAAGACGGGCCCTGATGTTCTGGCTGTTTAGGCTGTCAAAAGCACTTGTGGGGGAGTGGATATGCAACGCCACAGATAACAGCCCCAAACCGTCCACAAGGGCCTCTAAAACCCAGCAAATTAGCCTGCAAATGAGCCAAAGAATATTTCCACTAATCCGTGATCTGAGCAGAGACCCAAAAAGTAAACAAATAAATAACTTCACAAGGAAAACTGGGGGTGGAAATAACCGCGGCTGTGAGCGGGGAAACCGCTAGTGGTTTCTTTGAAGCATCATTTCGCCTGATGTTCAGCTGCCTCACAAGTATTCCTGTGACCATTTCCAAACAAGCTCCCATGTCGGGCTTGATAAGGATGCAGTCAAATTACAGATCCACATATTACAGGAAACACTGTTCCCCACAGCATACGATCACAGCCTCTATCGCAGATGCCAGGAGGCAATGATGCATCAAAAAACTGCTGTTTGACAAAAGTAATTATGTTTGTATCTGCAGGAAAACCCATACTATTAGTATCTAGGACTGTGGACACGCCGGAATCATTCTGGTAGTTTTTAAAAACAGCATTTTCAGATATTTACTGCATGAACAAATGCATTACCATTCATTTTCTTTCAACCCACTGGAGGCTGGAAATGGTCGATTTACATTTCAAAACCAAAAAATTTGATATAAAACAAATATAAAAGAATAATTTGACCACATTCAAAGAACAGTTTATTATATTTCTGCTGTTCATGTGTTTATTTCGCACCATTTGAACATGTGAGCATGATTAAAAATTATTAAAAATGCTGTAAGAATCAGAGTTTTTGTTCTGTGACTAAATACAGAAATCAACCATAAATTATCCCAAAAACTTGTGCACACAAAGAAACAATCGCCAGTTCTATCATTAGAAGTTAAACCCTGAAGAGAAGTGGAACTAAATAAAAGAGACACTACATTCAAGACAAGCTAACTCTTTTAGAATATGCCATTAAACTTATTATTATTCAGCAGTTACAGTCCACTGCAATAAAGCAGTACACAGTAGTGTCTATGCCCTGTGAATTCATGATCACCTCAATAGAATCATCACACTAGTTTTGCTTTAATAACACATTTTACCACATAGAGAGTCCTAAGATTGGAACAAGGAAGTAGTTGTTTTTCCTGAAGAGTAGAAAGAATAACATTATTAGTGTTATTTTGCATTGATTTAAGAGTTTTTGACAACTCTGTATCTACAAATTTCAACAGAATTCGGTTAATATTAACATTACTGTAAAACACTATCAGAAAACAAAATTGGGTTGCCATTTTCCAAGATTAAGATTAAGAAAAAAAAGGTTTCTTTCCTCTAAGTGCTTCTGAGCCCAGCACAGATATACAGAAATACAGGGAAACGTGACTAATTGAAAGTCTGATGCTGCCTCCTCCCAACAGGACCCCGGAATTGAGGCAAAGCTCTGAAGAATCATTTAAAAAGACAGATCACACCGTAAAAATGTGGTGTGCGTATCAAAGAAATTTGTTCAGACACCTCAGGAGGGCGTGGTCTTTAGCAGCGTTTTCAAATAATAATGAAAGATGCTTGTTCTTCAATTATTTTTTTTAGAAAGCTATCATTATGCAAAAGACTCGTTTTTAATGAGGATTCAAATGTTCTGTCATCTTCTGGGATTTCATAGTTTGGAGGGTAGTGATTAAAGATTTGAGATATTCAGTCTTATATGTGAACTCTGCAAAGTTTATTAAGAAACTATATATCTGCTGTTTCTATGACTAATGTCAGTTGAGGTTCTTATTTAATCTGACTCAGATACAAATAAATATCAAACACAGAAATGAAAGAGACTGGATTTCTGATGATGAATCCACCAAACAAGCACAAATAAGCTCTGTGGGTCTTTTTTACCATGCAAGAAAATGGGTTGGACAAAAAAAAATAAAAAAGAAGCTCAAACTAAACAAAGGTTATTTGAATACTTGGACAAGTGACAGTTTACACAGATCACACTCAAGTTCAAATCTACAAGAGATTTGCTTTTCAAAGGCCCTCATCTTTCTGGGTGGTGTGACGCCTTTCAAAAGCAGCACCTGTCTCTCACCGACAGGTGCTCGACTTTAAACGGTTCCCCACCTGAAAAGCACCCTGGAGCCCTTAACCTCAATCTTTCAACAGTTCAAAGTTGCTCCAGAACATTACAACCTCCAAAAAGCACCTGACAGAGCCAGGGAGTAACTCAGCGTTCCACCGGGGTGTAAACTCGTGGTGGAACATTTCTGTTTCGTGCATTGTCTGGTAACTCATTAAAGAAGCGTGTGTGGGAGTTTGTGATCTGTACTGGTGAAGCAGCAGATTGAGTCCCAGTGAATGCGCCCCACCCCAGCCTCTCCCTCCCGGCGCGTGGGAGCGGATGCTGTCACTACCGTATGCGAGTCGCTGCACTCTGAGAGACTCGTGCACGGGAGCAGTCGTAATTGCTGCAAAAATTAACACCAGTTTTAACACCTGGCGGAGGCTGATACCTGGATGTTCAGCTCAAGAACAGGATGGAGGAGAATCACACCAAAAGACCAACTCAGACAGGATCAGCTATACTAAGAATGTTGATTTTGTGTTCACAATGTAAAATTAACTCATTTTGTACTTCAGTTATATAAGTTTATTTTTATGATTGATATAAATTGATGCTAAAACCATGAAGTGAATTTAAAGACAAGAACTTTGTCCATCTGTAGCATGCGACTCCAAATATAAATGATGGTTAATGCTGCTTTTACACTATTATTATTATTATTAGTTTATTATTATTATTATTTTATTTATTATTAGTAGTATTAGTTTATTATTATTATTATTATTATTATTATTATTATTATTATTATTATTATTATTATTATTATTATTATTATTATTTTATTATATATTTTTTATTATTATTATTATAAGAACTGCAATTAGTAGCAGAGCTCATGTCTAAGAGCTGAAAAAGCAGTAACTGCAAATTTGAATCGAGTTGTCATAATATAATTTTACAAAAGGTTTGAACTGTTATGGGTTTGCATAACAAGCTGCAAGAAGACATATAAAGATAACCTTTAACTATAAAAAGAAAGAAAGAAATCTGGATAGGAATGCAGAAGCGTGGTAAATGCAAACGCATAAGAGGGGCTATAGTTTGTATGCCTAGTCATCATTAATAAATATTGCTCTTGGCCCAGGTTAACACATGATCACATCAGCACATTAGTGGCCCTGTGCTGTGGAAGTAAAGATGATTGATGACTGAGAATCCACAAGGCAGAGCAAAAATCCAAAGCTGAATAAGAAATAAGATTAGCAGCTTTAAGTCAAAGGTTAGCTCTTTAAAATGAATCGAGTTGCTGTTATAGACATGGTGATGAGAAGAAAATTGATTTTTTTAAATGATTTTTTTCCAGGCTTAAAAAACAGTTTACATGCAATCAGCCTTTTTTTTAGTACAATTCTGAATATTTTTATTATCCTTTTTCCCAAGAAACACAATCTGTTCTTTCTTGCTTATTTTCCTGAGATATCCTTTATATAAACGTGCCGTTTTGAGTTTTTTTTAAAGCCCACATGGAGCTGCCACTCAACACTTCCCAACTTGCTGAATGAGTGGACACAAGCTCAAGCATGAAAGCGATGTGTTGTGACACATGCAAAATGATTTCCACCAGCAGGCTGCAGATGTCCACTCACAGGCACTTTCTGTGCCTCATGGTCAAACTTTTCATCACATCTTTTTTTAATCACTGTGGTCATATGTATTTAGGTTAAACAAAAAAGTAAAGGGAACTAAATAAAAACGAATCAATCAAATCTACTATTTATCTACTTTAAGGTATGAAGAGGTCTCAACAGAAACTCAACGCGTTGCTTTCTGCAAGATATCATAATTGTGAAACAGCCCCCCCCTAACAAGCAAAACTGTAATGACTTAGCTGATCCTGCAATCCTTTCTGTCAGTGTGTGAGGACACGCTGATGGGATGCTGATCCGGCAGAAACCACACAGAAAGCCGGGGGAAACTCCCCGGATCTCATCGTGTTCTGCTAGTACAATGACATTAAATGCTACTTTACTCTTACTGTGTTATATACATACACATCTCCTCAAATAATGCAGAACAGATGGCGCAGTAAAAAAACAAAGGTACCGAAAATCTGTATACAACTCCCCACCCACAGGAAGTAATTATATTAAGGTCCAAGAGAAATAGCAAAGTCGGTCACACGAGCAACTGTGTAGGCCTTCACTGCATTATTTTTCTCCACAGGTTTTGGAACACAAGAGTAACAGTCCCTCAACTCGCTTTGCGGTTATCGTCCCTGCCGGTTCTCATGGTTACAGAAATGCAATAGCCTGGCTGTGATGGCGGTACAGAGTTGAGATTAGAGCACACATCTGGATAAGCCGTTATTGGGCAAAAACCAAGTAAAGCAGCCCTCTTTCAAACACAGCAGTAGGGCTTTTTCTTCTGGCTTTGTGGGGCTCAGTGAGACGTGCAGTGACTCAGCACTCGGTGGCTGCTGGAAGAGTCCTCCAGGGGCCCCCCCGGGACCAGAGGCAGCATAGGTCGGACAGACACACACCGGAGTAGATGCACAATCCGTTTTATAAGCATCCGTTTGCACCGCACATGTTCATACACATACTACTACATCATTGTGAATAGTAACTTATCCAAAAATAGGTATGAAATACTAGCAACTCAACTGTTTACAAAAGACCTTCATCCCCTTGTCAGGTTTGTCTGGTTAAAGGCTAATATTGCCAAACCACAACTGGAATGAATCGTTGTGTAGAGCAGAATAATGAGCCAGTGGGTTTGATCACATCGCAGAAGTGATTGCTTGGAATCACAGCATCAAGAGAAATTGTTCTAAAATTACCGTTGCTTATTTGCATGCATTAAAATCAGGGTCAGGGAAGTCACATGTTAAGAGGGGGGAACTGCCCAGCAGCCTGAATACATTAAAGCAGAGTAAATGGTTTGTTGATTTAAATAGATTAAAGCCACACAAGCAAGCCTGCTCGATGGATTTTAATTAACTTGCCATATATAAATTGTATGTTATCTGGCATTACTGAATTAAATGCTGAATACAAGTGCTCTTTCTGCTCGGGTGAGTGGAATAAAAGGCTACTTAGAATCTCAATTGGGTCTCACAGATGCATGATGCAGCAGCTACGGGTGCTCTGAATACATTCCAGCATACCAAACCCTGAACAGCCATCCAAGGAGATTCTCTTTAATTATGTACAATACAGCCAAATTTGAGTCCCCCAGCATCTCAGATGATCAAGCACAGGGATGCCAGGCTCCTTCCCTGACTCATCCGGCCAAATGGATTCCACTTGCAAGAGTCATTTCTGTCAGTTATAATAAAGAGCTAATACATAAAGTAACACGCTCTGAAATGCAAAACTATTCAAAAGGTTCTCTGGAAGGCTGTGCAGGGCAATTAGGATTTTGCTGCTCTGTCCTTGATGAGATTTTCTGTCTGTGAAGTGCCCTGGGAACAATATCATAAATCTTCCATGTAATATTCATGATTTAGATTAGTGTTTAACTTTTTATTGGACAAAACAGATCTTCAATTTTCAGCCCATTGGACCTGTATGTAAAAGATTATCAAGATAATCAAGTTAAGTAGAATTAGAGGAGCACAAATGCTGAGAGTGGTACACATGAGGGACACAAACCTGGTTAAGTCTGAAAAAGAAACCTGCTCATGTAATACTGCTTCAAGACAGCGGCCGTTTTTTTTTTTTTATTTTTTTTTTTTTGCAAGAGCATTTTCATCCACCAATGGATAGAAGCAGCTAAGCAAAAAGAGAGTCCACCTAACAAAACAGAAACCTAAAATTCTTCTTTTGAGAGGGAAAAACAAACGATTTAAAGAGAATACTGTGCGGATCTGTCCTCTGCAACAGTGTTTTCCTAATTTCAGGTTGAGTTACTATCTGGGCAAAAACAAAGAACCCTGTTTCCTTTGCGGGCAAAAGAGAAACACCAAGTCACAAATACATACATGCACTTTACCAAATACTGATACCAACGTCACCAAAAGGGATCTGTGTGACCTTTTTCTGTCAAACTCTACAAATATGTCGTGATTCACAAAGGTCAGCACTCGAATAAAAGAAGTAATGCTCAGCCAAAACTCTGTTTTAGGTGAACTGAAAAACTAAATTACAACTATATAAATAGAGAAAACATACCTCATCGTTTAATTCAGGGAAGGTCCCACTTTTTACACATTTAAAAAGCACCTTAAACTGTTTCTCAAAAGTTCCCAGTCATGCAATCACTAATTTTAATTTTGTAATGTCATTGTCTGAACGTGTGTCTGTCTGTTTTAACTGATATTGTATTATGTAGATGCGAATTAGCAACTGTGCTAGAAACGGGATCATTTACAATCTGTATGAGATTGTTCATTAATGTGCACTGTCCTGAATAAATAAATAAATAAATAAATAAATAAATAAATAAATAAATAAATAAATAAATAGATCCATTCCAGCAAAAAAGAAACTATGACAATTTAAACTAATTCAAACCAAAATGATCACAATCCTGGTGTTTTTTGTAATCTATCTGCTGTTTTTTTGTTGCTTAAAGTTATGGCAAGTCATGTACGTGTGCAAATAAACACTACACTGATTCACTCAGTCTTAATCCAATAAATAAATCCTTCTGAAACAAGGCAGTATGTGAGCTCCTTGCAGGGTATTCTGGTAAAACTAAATTACAACTATATAAATAGAGAAAACACACCTCATCGTTTAATTAGATCCATTCCAGCAAAAAAGAAACTATGACAATTTAAACAAATTCAAACCAGTATGATCACAATCCTGGTGTTTTTTTTTTATCTATCTGCTGTGTTTTTGTTGCTTAAAGTTATGATAAGTCATGGACGTGTGCAAATAAACACCACACTGATTCACTCAGTCTTAATCCAATAAATAAATCCTTCTGAAACAAGGCAGTATGTGACGCTCTGGTGCAGTGAGGGGAAAGGTCCTACCGTTCTCTGTGTTCTCGTGCTCGGTGTCGGTCAGGGTGAGGTTGGAGTTGGCCCTGCTGGACAGGCAGGAGCTGCGGCCCGACTTGATGTTGCTGCGGCCCCATAATCTGACCGCGTGTTCGGGCGACATGACGCCGTCGGTCTCCGTGTCGGCGTCCGACCCCACGCTGACGGAGTAGTCGCGCTGCGGCATTCCCACGTCGCTCCGGTACGTGGCCACGTGGGACGGGAGCGCCTCCCCAAAGCCCAGGTCCCGAAGGGAGAACTCTGCTCCTGCACAAAACCAATAAACACAGGCCACTGGTAATTAAAACTACAACTAATTGTCATGCTTAACCTAATGAACTGTGTTCATTACAGAGAAAAATGGCAGCAATATCCTGAACTTAAATTGCTTGGCTGTCAGTGGAGAAGGAACAGTTTTACTTAGTGGTCATTTAGCTAAATCACCATGGAGGTACATTTAGTATGAATATATTTAGTATTTACAGCCTATTATTAGCTTAAGCTTAGAGAATCACAGCACCTTTATGGTTACTTTCACAGCCCCATGTTACATATGTCTCTTATTTATGATCAAATGTAAACCTTTATATTATATATCCATTTTACTGGACATTTGAAGTAAATGTCATTGATGTTTCATGTTATGTGCACAGCTTGTCTTTAATCAGGGTAAACACAAAGTATTACTCTCTCATGTGATCAAAGTTACGATTTTTCTTTTCTGTCACTCAAAGATTCTTAAAAAAGTCAAACTGGGAGAAGAGAGCTGAAATAAAAGAACAATCATTTCTAAATATATCAGACAAGTGTTGGATCAGCATTTGACTGTTCATAAAGTTTTGTTTTAACTGCGATTGCAAAGGGAAAACCACTAAAGGGTAACACTGTTTATGTCTGTCATGCTTCACAAACTAAAAAAACGGGCCGTTAACCAACAATCAGCCTCTGCAGATGAGCTTAAATGAGTAATTATGACTCAGACCGGGCTCACCTTGTCTGCTGAACTCGTCCACTTCGTGGTGGATTTCCTTGACACGGGTCCCGTAGCCCATCCTGGAGTCATGGTCGAAGGCTTTGAGGGTTTCGCTGGAGCTGTAGGACTTGGAGTTGGGTTTCCCGTCCTCGCTGTCGGCGGAGGAGCTGGTGTAGCGGCGCTCCGCGTCCTGCCGGGCCGTGAGCGAGCGGTAGGGGCGGCGTTCCTTCACTTCCATGGCTGCCTCCGCACTTCTTTACGAGTAAAAAAACGATCGCGATTCCTGTTCAGTCTGAGCGATTCTGGAGAACGAAAAAAAGAGACAAAAAACACACTTATTTACAACTTAAAACCACCAAACTTAAAACCAAATTTAGTTGATGCTTGACTTTACATAATATTTATGCATTTAAAAAAAAATCTGAAATATTATCTTTAACTTTTTAATGTTACACCAGCTGAAGACAAACAATCTTAACTCAGCAGAAAAATAAATTGCAAATGCATGTTGGCTTTCACGATTCCTGTTCAGTCTGAGTGATTCTGGAGAACGAAAAAAACACACAAAAAAACACACTTATTTCCAACTTAAAACCACAATTTTGTCGATGCTTGACTTTATATATAATGTTTATGCATGAAAAAAAAAATCAGAAATATTATCTTTAACTCTTTAATGTTACACCAGCCGAAGACACACATTCTTAACTCAGCAGAAAAATAAATTGCAAATGCATGTTGGCTTCCACTGGCTCAGAACAGTGGGAGCACAAGGAACCACCAGGATTAGATCCAATAAAATACGGCCCAACAAATCTCGCACCTATAAAGTTTATGGTAGCAGTCACCCACAAATATTGTATTTTATGCGCCGTACAGAAAAGCAGAGTGTCCAGCCTGTGTAAAAGTGACAGGTGTCCTTCCATGAATTGTGTTGTTTATAAGATACAAATCATGACTCGAGGTGCCAAACTCATCCCGGGCTCCTCCGAACCAGCAGAGGTGATTAAAATTTGCATCGTAAAACCACAACTGCCAAACAGCGCGCTGGAGATAAGATCAATAGGAAGGGGGACTTTTAGTATTCAGCGACGCACCGTGTTTCTTTCTTGCCTTCAAGGACAAAATATTGAAGTGAATATAGAAAAAAAAAATAGATCTGCTGTGTCAGATAAACATGGGGAGAATCGATGGGTAATTGCACGGGAGTTAACTGATGATGCTTTAAAAGCAGCTCATTTGAAGTAACCACATGTTTTAAGGCGGCGAGTTGGATTAACGAATGTCAACGTGCACGTAAACCGCATTAAAAATCTGCTCGTTGTTTACTTTGAAGCTCAACTGCTCAATATCAAACACAATCAAAGCAATCCTGCGCTT
Organism: Menidia beryllina; assembly: GCA_013363375.1. Taxonomy (NCBI): domain Eukaryota; kingdom Metazoa; phylum Chordata; class Actinopteri; order Atheriniformes; family Atherinopsidae; genus Menidia; species Menidia beryllina. The sequence continues at coordinate 2,639,493 of JABUIW010044245.1, read as the reverse complement.
TAAAACGTCTATAATTTCGCAACGTGAGCTTAAAATCTCCCCGTGCGTGCCACAGGTCTCTGCTTCTGAAACTACTTTGCCCCCACGAGCAAAGATGGGAAGTAATTCACTGGATAAAAGAACACGGCTCTTTGAAAAAAGAGATAAAACCTAATCCAGACAAATCTGAGAGTTTTTACTGGCAATATGCTGTGTTGTTCAGACAAGGATTTTTTCACGAGATAAGCTCTTTATGAATACTGTATGAGATTTGTGTGGCGGACAGAACAGTAAACATAATCTCTCGTGAACTATATTTGCTCCCGCCCGGAAAAAGAAAAGGAAAATGCTTTCTTTGGGACGTTATTGTTGGGTATGGGGGTCTCTTTGTATGTATTGACAGCTGAAAAGATCCTGGTGATTAATGACTTGAGGCCACATGGGGTGGAGGGGGAGGGGGGGGGGGGGGGGATATTCTCCCTCTCTGCAGCCACAAGAGCCCTTCAGCTGCTCCCAAGATTTCAAATGCAGCTCGTATGAGTTGCTAATTTTTACCTTTAATTCAAAGTCCATGATAGTATGCAAATGTGAGAGCGCAGACAACAGGCGGCTTTGTAAAGTTTCAAGAATGTTCTGTAAAGTGTATTGTTTTTGTTTCTATAGAGCCGGGCTCGGTGCTCCGGCCATCGCTCTTCGCGCACAAACGTTTCCTCTCATTATTAATCAGCTCGTAGGCAAGAAGTGTACTTTTGAGACCATGGGAAAGCGAGCAAAGCTTTTCAGAGAGGCGGCAGAGAATGACAGGGAGCTCAGGTGTTCAGGATCACCTGAGTAGCATCTTGTGAGCTATAAAAGTCTGATCTAAAATAGTAATATTCTAATGTACTAGGTGGAAAAGATGCTGAGACCGTTTACTGAGAAATAAGAGCTCCTGCCGAAAAAAAAAGGGGCAATTTTCCAATTGTTATCCGCCCCAGATAAGAAGATGCAGGCTGCGAGAATCGACTCTGTTAGAAAAGTTATTTACAAAGACCAGTGGAAAATAACTTCCACGAATTGAAATCTATGAAGCAAAGATAAGATTTGTGCTGGTATTTCAAAGACAACGTTCCAACAAAGCCGGATCTGTGGAGCTTCAGCAGGGCCAAAAAGGAAACGAGCTGCTTATCTTCGAAACGATCCAAAATCAATTGAAGTCTCTTTGGATAGATGAAAGAAATGATGGATGGCCTATTTTACCTCTTTAAAGCAACTGCGCAATCCACCTTTTTTTTAAATTTCATTATCTACATCGGGGGAGAGTCAGGTTCGTCTGTGGGTGTAAAGCAAATGTAAAGCAGCTGTGAGCTCCGCCGTGATGTGCCTCCACAAAGAAAGTGTTGCAGGGAGTGTTTAACAATGGAAGTCATCAGATACAGCGCGGCATAAAATCACTGATGAAATGCACGTGTGGAGGAAGCGGCTGCACGCTCAAACATGGAGAATAACGGGTCACCTGAGGCATGCCCAGACCTTCTTACCTTTCCTACAGTCTCTGCTTCCCAACAATGAACCCGAGATCAAAATCGGCTTATCAAGGTTGTGAATAGGTCAGAAAAAGTGGAAGAAAGACCATTTCAAATCAATAGATTTAAGTGATACATGACAAGAGACAGTGAAAGTATATTAGATGGAGAAAGGCAAACTTAAGTCACAACAGATGGAAAATCTTAAGTTGTGCAGTTACATAACCTATCTGCCAATGACTGTTTTCAGTTTTATGTTGTGGTTATAAGGCTATAAGCTGATAAAAAAGCAAAGTGCCGTCTGCCTCAAAAGGATACAAATAAGTCAGTAACAACATGAAGTAGCTCAAATGAGTATTCATAGATGTAGCATTTAGACACAAGACCACCTTGATGGTTTTAATATGCCAATAAGCAGTCAACCCAAGCATTGGTCACCTTTCCATGAGTTTCTCACAGGGCTTTGATCAAGACAAACCTGTGAAAGGTGACAACGAGAAGCATAATAATTCATATTCTTACGCTGAGCGCATGTTTCCAATAGACACTCTGCAGAAAATATCACTTCCTGACATGTTTGAGCCTAATGAACAGTCATCCCTGCACATGAGTAATAGCATAGTTATCACCTTAAGAAAAATTGGACACCATTTCCACTCATCAACACACCAAAAAATCTGCTAAAGGTCCTTATTGAGGTACAGTCTGTCCCAACATTCTACTAAAGCGAACGAACCAGTCGTTCTGAGCTCAAGCAGCAGTGGATGGGAATGATGGAAAACATGAACACGTTGAGGGGTCGAAAGCTGAGACTTCTGCGGCAGTTCAAACACTCTGAATAACTTTTTGCACCACAGTTGTGACCACTGCCTCAATGTCAGGCGTTAAATATGAAATCTAAATAGGCGGGAGGCATTTGTGGTACAATATAAATGCAAATGGCTCTGCACTATCCATCAAGCAATTAGCAGTCTGCTGAAAAATTTGCTATTCAGAGCTGGTGCTGCATATAAATCTGGCCTTCACTTTCTGCACAAACCATTGTTTTCCATTACAGCTGCTCTTTACATGCTAAAGATTTGTTTAGTTTTTTTTCATGCATCCAGTCAAAATGTAGAACAGACGAGCTGACAGTGTTTGCCAAATCCCACAGAACACACTCTGAGGTTGCTGGTTACTCGTTTCTGTTACGTTGATGCTCAGGGGGATGAGATTTTTTTCTCAAATAGGAACTTTTTAAACTGTTCAGAGTGCATCCTCCTGAGTATATGGATTTTCTTACCATGCCACCTATTCAGACATTAGTAAGCACTAGTAAAGGTAACACTTCAGGCAACTGTCTACTCGCTCATGCAGCATCTAGAGCAGTTTGAAGGAAACTTGGGAAGATATCAAGAGCTTTGTCTCCATGGTTCATTGATAGCAAGGAACGCTCTACACAGGCAACCACTTCTTTTCTGAGAGACTTTCACATGCCTCGGCTCCAAAGAAAAGCTTTCTCAGTCAACAAGAAGGTGTGTTTTCAATAGAGGGGAAAAAAAAGGGCCCGGGTTGATGTGGTGAGGGCTTGAATGGCTTGCCAGGCCGATCTGGATTTGGTGGTGCTAATGCGAGCCCGAGCGGAGGAAGGGGGCCCGGTGCTGGTGGGGTATCTCAGCAGCCTCCTTCCGGGATCAAAAGCGAGCCCCACTGGCGCATTTAACAGAATGCGTAAAAGCCCCCAACATAAACAAAAGTAGCCTGGGACCATTGCTGCAGCACGCTCCCTGCTACTAATCACTCTAAGCAATTCAAGGTTTAGTCCTGACAGCAGGAGGAGGCAGTGGAATAATGCTTTGAAACCGGGCGGGTAAACAACAGAGCAGCAGTCTATTTATTCACTTCCTGCAGAGATGAACATGGCTGACCTTGGATAAACACAAATTGTAAAGATTGATCCAGGGTTGCATCTCTACCACTCACTTATTGGGAATAATTCCTAAGATCTCCTTTTCATAAGATCTCCATAATCCAAAAAAAAGAACTACTGAGAAGAAATCAAATTCAAACAGGTATTAAAGAAGACTTCCTGACTGGGTTGGAGAACTCTGGTGGCGACTTTCCACTCATTAGTTTACAACTGCTGCTTATTATCCCGCTAAAGCGAGACATGAATGTGATTTATAGTAAGGCCTGGGGGGGAAACCAAACCTAATACCAGCTAAGAAATAATCAACTTAATGTAAACTTGCAACAGTCGAAGTCGCTGTTGAAAATGTTTGAGGTCTGCAGTCGTAGCCCGAGGAGGCTCTACTGTATGGAACTGAAACGCTGCAAATAAATGATGCGGTGAACAAAAATATTTTAAGTACCATTTCCATGCCTTTAGGACTGGTTCACTGGAGTTACAGAAACATAAACCGATACCCTGACTGCAGGGATCCTTAGTTCAGTGGGAGAGAGAAGAATGGATGTAGTATGTAGTCCTCAGCCTGGAAACATTCACCATAATATTAAAAAAAATGGTGAGTGACATCTATTTTATACAGCTAATTGTGAAAAATAAATCAATAGAAAATTACCATTGAAATATTGTATATTTAACTAATTTGTACAAAAAAACAGCCTGTTTGTTTATTCTGAGGTTGACAGGAAGTTTAACTTATTCTGACTTGCTGAAAAATCAGATAAGTCAAAGGGTAATTTTTTAAATGTTATTTCAGCTTTGTGGCATTTTGATATTAAACCTGTATTGTTCAAACACCTTTTTTTTCTTCAACTACACAAGTATCATACAAATAATGCTGCAAAAAAGCATTAAAAAAGTATATTTCTGACATATGTTTTGTGATTTTACAATCATAAATAAAGCATTTGATTTCCAACTCATCAGATAGTGGCATTAACTCTCCACTGTTTTGAGAATACAACATTTACTAAATGAATCACAGATGTTCACACTGTACTGACACTAATGATTCTCCACTCACTGGGTACAAACATGGCGCATGAATAATTCTAACAGCACAACACAGTTCTGCAACCTCTAAAAATGCTCTTTTTTTAACAAATAAAAAGCTCTAAAAACCTGAACACACATGCAGGAATACATCAAAACAGAATCAAATCAGAATTTGTTTGGCTCATGTTAACTGGATTTATCTAACTTTTTTTCAGTGATCACATAACTTTGGTTTATACATTTTCCCTGTAAGATAGTGTGGTCTAGGGTCTCCAAAGTGAGCAAAACAAATGGCATAAATCACCAGGTTCCAGCGTTTTCTGAAGAAATTTATTTTTATTTTCCTCCTCTGACCCCCCTCTGGTCTCTTTTTTTTTTTTTTTTTTCCTTTTAAAGCCAATTGGCAACACAGCTGCACATAATTGGGCCAAGCCACAATCAAACAGGTAACAACGGAACAAAGACAAAATCTAAACAAAAACAAGAATAATATTAATCTAATTTACAAACTCATCCTAATGAAATAATGTACAAAATAAACCCTGCCAAACAAGATAACTCAAAAGTTACTTTAAAGAAAAACAAACAAAGCAATACTAGAAAACCCTCTAATTGGTAGATCCCAGCAAGGTAATCAGTGACAACATTCAGCCATTCAACAGGAAGCACTGGGCCGGCCACTCCCACACTCCTGACCTGCTGCAAAACTACAAGGGAGAATGGTAAATAAAAAGAAACACAAATACCAAGAATCTACAAGTTCAACCAATAATTCAAAAGTGGTAGCTTTACACTAAACATATAAATAGATGGAAACTGCAACACAATATCAACACAAACAAACCCGGGATAGTAAATGAAGCACGGTTGCAGTAATGTTTAAATCTAAGCATGTTAACCCATTACAAAATAAATGTATCAAAATAAGGGACAAATGGTGAACATGCACTGAACCACTTTGTCACATTCCCCCAAAATGGAAAGGCAAGAAAGATTCAACCTGAGCTCATGTCAGTTTCAAAGTACTGGATTTAGACAAAACTGTAGTCGAATGCGATGTAAAATCATTGCTGTAAAAATAGGAGTAACTCAGTAACAATCCAATCATATAATTCCTGTTTCTTTCCCACTAAAGCCTGCTTATAAAGAGATGCTCTCTATGGTGCTCTTGAGGGGCAGTTTAGAGCAGAGGAACTCCCTGCAAAGACAGATAGGGCTCTTGAACTGCTGGAAACCAATTACAACCCTCTCACCATGTGGTTCCGGAGATTTCCTCCTGATAACTCATGTAGGTCCAGAGTAAGGAGATGCACTGAAGAGATCATAGACTTAACCCCACTGCACATTGAACGGAAAAAGAAAAAAACAAAACATTTACAGCATCTTGTAAGTCTCTTTCCTTCTCTGTGTGAACGGTGCAATCAGCATCAGGCCAAACATCACATGGCTTTGCAGGAAATTATCGCCCGGATGACAGTGGCGTAAACATAAAAAAGTCAATGGTACCGATCACTCCCCCCTGTTGAGAAGGGGCCTGCAGCCCTGAACTAAGCTTCAAAATGAAATGTTTACCGACTGTAGCACATCCCGACAGGCTGTGAACCCAACAACTCGGATAAACAGACGCAAGATGGATCCATGTTCCTGCTCTGCATTGCAGCGGGCGACTCCCTTTGAGCCTCGCCAGGTAGGGGCTGGCTCCAACTGTCCAGTAAAAAAAAATCTAACAAGAATTTTTCAGAGAAATCCCACTAATCAGAGTTTTTTTGTCGAGCACAGCATTTGCTGTAGGCCTGTCCTCGGTCAACTAATGGTTCCAGAGTTCAGGGGTTAAGCACATGGCCTCTGGCACTGCTAACTCCAGCAATTTAGAAATATTTCCTGATATTGCCTACCTGCGGAGTAAATAGGTTATTAGTATAGCCTTCCAGGCACAAATCATCACCTCAGGATTCAAGAAATTAAATTGACCTGCATTGATCAGGCGGCTGTCCATCAAATCAGGCTGTGTGGGGCTGTTTACCATCAACAGGGCGGGCTGCACTGTTCCTAATATTTTTTATGACCTGACCCTTTTTTAATACATTTTCATGCTGTAAAGCACTTTGTGCTACAATCATCTCTGGATGAAAAGTGCTATAGATCCCGAATAACTGATCAGTCGCTAAATAAGCTGATATACAAAAGACAGAAGATGGTATAAAATGTATATAGAGTATGTAGGCAAACACATTTATAGAAAGCATAATTGAATCCTGCTTTTATGATCAAAGTAGTGCTTCTCACTGTTCAGAAGGAAGCTCTATACATAGTAAAAGCATCAATCAATCACATAAACTGGGGTAATTAGGTTTCCTCACAGCAGCAATAATATGGATCTTAGCTGCACTTTGCAAAATGAATCAGCAACCATTCCAGGCCCCAGAAAATATATGAACATAAGGGACCATGTGATAACCTGATGCAGAACAAGGAGCAAAACAGCCGTGTTGAAACAATAAAAGCAGCGGATGTTCGATATCAACAGTAAAAAATCAGCACACACAGCAAAGCTAGAAGGAGGATTCATGCGTAGTAATGGTCTTCCTCTAAGTGCTCAACTGAGTCATCCCGGCAAGCTTTGACAACCGCACACCTCCCACGTCTCCCGTCTCAGCAGCCCCTGGGTGTGGCTAATCACTCCGGAGCTTCATCACCCGCCACATGACAGCTCGGGCTATAAAAACGCCATGTTTATGGAAGGCGTGGCTGCTGCAGTGGCCTCCTGAGCTTGTTTTTTAAAGTTAAAGACGGAGCATCACAACACAACATAACACCTGAAACACATCCCCCCTTTCCTGATCCCACTGAAAGGAATCCCTGTTATCATCTTTTTTCAATTCAGACAAGATTCCTAAGAGGATTATCCCGGGGCGTTGAGAGTTAGTGTATCCTTATTTGCCCCTAGCTGATTATGACATGAAAATGGCTGACGGGTAGCTTGGCAGCCCCGTGTTGACCTGCACAGTCCCTGAGCCCCTAAGGCACCGTAGGTCTGCACTATCTGATCCCGGTGGCTAAATATTAGACAGTGCTGAGGCTTGCAGAAACTCTTGTGTACAAACGTCTTTGCATTTTCTTTTTTTTGGCTCATCTGCTACAAGTTTTAAATGCGGCATTTACTCCCAAATTAAAGCCCCGCGCGGCACATTACTGAGTAATGCACAGCAAAATGAATTCACAGAGCGGAGCTGTCTTCCCTTCTTTTCCCATTTTGATCGTTCATCCATAAGAGGGAAAGGACCTTTCATCCATCAGGGCAGGGCACAGCATCCTCCGATATATAAATTAAATTCTCCCGGTAAATTAGGATTGATCACCAGCTCTAGGCCACAATCTGAATCCATGATCTAATCAGAAGTTGGCCTAGACAGAAAAGGATGCTTCCATAAATAAAAACCATATAAGACCCAGCAAGTGCCTATAACACTGAGTCTAAATTTGATCATCCTCCTCCTCTCCACAGGTGTGCTTTTAGCTCGCTGCCTTCAAACACTGCCAGTCTGACTTAATGCTCCCTACACGTATCCTCACTGTTGTTTTTCCTACACTGAGGGTTTTACATCATACTTGCATCAGCGGATGTGAGCACCACATGCAAGAGTCACTGCTAAGCAAGTAATGCCCACGGAAGTCTCGCTGGGGCGATCCCAGAGAGACAAAATCTGTCAGAGGCGCCTCGCCCGGCGACACCCAGGGTAATAAATTACCCAGAATTAACACATCATCCTGCTCCACACTGGAGCAACACCACAGTCATGCCATGCAGCTTAATGGATCTATTAACCAAATGGAGACAGGGGTACACTCAGAGGAAAGCTTCTGTCTGGTCCATTCCAGTCTGGTCTGCAGGCGAGGGGGAAAAAATAGAATCAGAAAAATGATCCCAGGCCAGTTTACATGACAAACCTGACTCATTACTTTGTCGAGAAGCATTTTGAATGATTCAGATTGGTGTCCCCTGACTTACAAGTTTGAAAATGTCACCGGAAATAAAGAAAAGAAGCTTTGAAGTTACCTGCCACACGCCCTCCATCACCTGTTTGGGAGGACTCCTGACATCTGTCTGCACGGCCATTAGAAGCCCGCTCTCCCCGTGATGTCTGCCACCGATAGCCGGGGTGTGTAGTAGCGGATTCAAAATGCCAGTTGTGCAGCTTTTATCGGAGAGGTATCTTTGGCATGCAACCAGCGCTGTGACACGCTGATAGTGCGGCACACGGCAGCGTTTCACGCACCATGAAAGGTAAATACAGACAAGAGGTTCAGAGGGCCTCACAGGCTCTTTCAGAGCTTCGGTGACATGTTCTGACTGAATCAGAGGTGATAGACACCACTAAAATTAAAAGTCAGAAGATGTGAAGGAACTGATAAAAAGGGAGAACAAAAAAAAACTGCCTGGGAGAGCTTTGCTTGATTTCAAACGCAGGCTGTTCACCAAACCGTTGCCAGAGTTACAGCTGGTTTATCTCCAAGCTAGTCGCAAAGCCATTTTTTCCCTTTCAACCAAAGTTGTATCTTCCCTCCTGTTTAGTTTGCCTGAAAACTGAAAAATACCTCAGAGCAACAATTAAATTTTCATGACTGAATGATTAAACAAAGCTGCAGAGTTCTGCATGAAGTTGGAAGTTGGTCCACACGAGAAAGAAATAATTATTTTTGACATTATTTAACAGAGAATGTGGGCAAGTTCGATTATCGGTCAGCTATATTCAAGCTCTACTAACCCAACAGAACACATTTCTTTCCGGGCAGAATATTCACTGGTCATTATTAAGTAACACAAAAGGGTAGAGTAGGAAATATGGACAGAAGAAAACCCGTCTGGGTCTGGTGCCCCACCCAAAGCACCCCGTCCTGCTGCCGCCACCTTTGTCACCACACTCATTACATTATTAATAGAAGTGCTGATAGGATGTTTTAGGGAAGTTGCAAAAGTCAGGTGAAGAACAGCAGCTCAACACATGAACTTAAATACCGACACACAGGGGGGATTATGTGACACCACCGCCTAAAAACAGCGGGATAATGGGGGGCTTGTTTATCAAAGAGGCTAATGCAGGGACACTAAAAGAATGTAAGCTTAGCTTTGTAATGAGATACAATTAACTGACTGCCTGTTCAGCCATTTTGGTGAAGATCACGTTCTGTGGAGCTGCATCACTTAAGGAAACGCAGGTTAAAAAAAATACCAACGGAGAAACAGAACTTTCTATGTTGACACACAATGATTGATCATGAATTCAGTGTTGCTTATGCTAATTAGGCATTAGGAGCTGGTGTGGTGAGAGTTGTAAAGAGCCAGTGAGCAGATTTAGTAAAGAGAATGTGGGAAAAGACAAAATGATAACAACAATACAACTCGAGGAACCCAGAGTCCTTTTTTCCTCACTTTAGTCTGTGTTTTAGTAAATATGAAATCACAATTCATTGGCACAGTTTAACAGAGATACAGTTTTCTCAAATCTGAAAAAGCGTAACAATAATATACCCGGCTTAAGAGCTAATGTTTCTAATCGCATCAACGTTATTAAAAGAATTAGCTGGATATAAGCATTCCTGTGGGCATGTCTTTTTAAGTGCTGCCAACCTCAGCAGAACTTGAAGAGAATCCAAGCATCGCTGCTAGTCCGACCATATCTAATTTGTGGATTGTTAAGTGGCAATGAACCACCATTAAAATTGACTTTTTTGAAAGTGCAATAACTGTGAGGGTAATGTAGCCATGGAGACTAATTTAGCTTTGGAGCACCCAGTTCACGAGCATTTCAATTTCATTTCAGATGAGTGACCAACTTTGCTACAGTCTCAAGTTTGAAACACAAGGACAACCAATGAACATCGGTAGTCTAGGGAGACGAGTTTTACCAAACAATCAGTGGCAAAAACACCTGAATGGGTCCTTTTAAACATAATAAGTAAAATTAAACATAGTTATCTTTATACACCCACACATCATCTTTTTTTTTAATTGAATTTCTTTTTTCCCTTTTTTTTTTAGTAAATTAGTGCTAATGTTACAGGGACAGTGTTACAGATTCTTCTTTTCTTTTTTCCCCTAAAGCTCTAATTTCTAAAAGCAATTACAGTTAAAAATAGGGACAGTACAACCCTGACCAGAACTATCAAATCGACCTGCACAAACAAAGCCTCCTTTTTGGCTGATGCAGGCCACATTTACCGTTCTTATAAACCTGAATCACAGCACACAGATGATGGAAAGTATAAAAAAAACCCTCCCTTTCTGCTTAACAAAGTGTGCATCATCAGGCTCCAAACGAAGAACATCCTGCTCAAGAGGCCTCATTGTCTCCTGTTTGAGTGGGGTCAAGAAACACTCAACATATTCTTTCTTGACCCCCCAAAAAAAACCCCACTCGTCTAACCCGGCAAACTATGCACAATCTTTCCGGCACAAAGACAAGCTTTATCCCCCACACTTCAGGTTCTCTCCTCTGAAGCCTCTTCTGAGTTCAAATTGCTCGAAGTTTAATGGGAAAGCTCGTGCGAAAAAACGAGGTTCTGGTAAGAACAGCTAAACTCTCCCTCTGAGTCAGGATCTGCCACGGTGCATTAAGGCCCGCGTCGCAACACGGAACAGAAAGTTCTGCAGGCGAAGGAAGAAGAGAATAAAAATACTGAACAAATAGCACTTAATTGAGGTCAGTGTGATTGAACGCTGCGAGGCTGGGACGGCTCTAACATGGGTTCCAGATGGCAGGCTGTTATTTCACCGTGCCCCGCTAATACTGCGAGATTCGATGGTGGTAACCTGAGTGTCCCCTGGGCCCCCACCACGCTGGAATCAGGGCCAAGCTCCCTCCACCAGCTTCTCTGCAGGTCTACCCAACTCTGAAAGGGGGAGAGTGTGTTTGGAAATAGAGGTGGAGGAGGGGTGTGTGTGTGTGTGTGTGTTTGCAGGTGGGGCCTGAGCAAAGACACAAAGCATGTTAACACCATCTCTGTGTTTAACAAGTTTAAAGACATGCCGGGGTTTCCTGCTATTCCTCGTTGGGCGCTCTTTGGCTGTCTGAATCCCTTAGCTGAGACTCGACTGTCTTCCCTGGGGTGTCTCAGCTAAACTGCCAGAAACACGCTCCTTCTATCAGTGAAGTGCTTAAGCTACATGTTAGTATCTTATAATACCGACTTTTCAGGAAGAAAATCATCTTTGAACATGTCTCTTGACTGTGTTTTCTATGTGCTGTTAAGATCTGACTTCTGAGGGAATTCCTGTACTGTTAGTTCTGGGTCGTGTCCAGGAAGATGCTTGATTTTTCTCCCACTTCTGTTATTTTAATTTTCTATAAAAACAAGCCAGCCAGTTGAATTAGATCCTAATTTCAATTAAAAAATCTTTCTGTTTTTTCACATGGTTTTAATTTACAAATGTGACAAAGTGAAGAGGATAATATCTAAAACAACAACCTTACACTAAATAAAAAATACATTTGAAATAATGCAGGGAGCAGTACTGATGAACTACGAATTAAGGCCCTGGCCTTTCCCACGCGAGACTGGCAGCTTCAAGATTACTTAGATAAATCTATGGAAAAATACCAATGAAAGTTTGACTATTATCTCAAAGTTCTGAGGAATGAGGCCTGGGACGTTTGGTTTGAATTTAAGTTGAGCTTCATGCCAGGTCGTTTTTCTTTGTTTTTTATATTCCACATTATAAATTAGAATGACAGGTATATTTATCAATTCAAATCTAAAGTTTGGCCTCAAAAATCAAAATCTGTGCTCACTGGCAGCCTACAGCTGGAGCTTCATCTAAACTCTGTTAGAGGTTGATGGAGAAGCCAATACATGATTTTTGGTTTCTTTTTCCAAGGCGAACTTATTGGTTTTGTAGATCAATAGCCTGTTTGAATGAGGGTGTTTTGCTATAAAGGATGCACAACAAAGCTGGACAGAAGGGTTTCTGGAACCTCCCACAGCATTTAAGAGTTGCCCCCTATATGCTAACATAGCATATCATAAGCGTTAATTATTAAGTAGCAGCATAATGAATTATTGATGTCGTATAATAAAGAAGATCAAGTAATTGTGTAGAAAAGCAGTTATGCCTTCAAGAAAATATCTAATCCTAATGAAACATTTTATGAGTACTTTGAACAGTTTGTTCTGCATGAAAATGGATATTCCTGCTTTGGGGTGTAAAGAATAAAAATATTTTCTAAACATTTTACATATTTAATCAAATGTGAGTATCCATATTTTTATCATAGATATTTCTATAGGGTGATGGGATCAGGAACAGAAATACAATCTTTAGCACCTTGGTTCATGTATAATCTGGTATATTTTAATAGATAAAATCAAATGGGTGATCTAAGGGAGGATATTCATTTTGCATATTCATAAATTCAGGCTTCTGCTTAATTAAACTCATTTCTCCAAAGGTAAGGGCCCCTATGAGAACCAGATCAGACCAGGATGTTGGCAGAAACAGGCTGAGTCGCTAAGTAAAAATATTACATTTTTCTTGTTTTTAATCATTTCTTTTGCATTTACTCAACAATAATTGTTTTAGCTATCACCTTTATGCTCAGAACAATCCATTCCTGCCTTTAATCAACAATATGTTCAGTCTGAGATTAGCATGCCTAAAACTAATAGGAGTTTTCTAATAAGCTAAAAGGGAAAAAAGCCTGCTGCAGACAATCATGTAACCGCTTTATTCTTCATCTGTTTTCTTCTTGATGTTAATGAAAAACTGACATTGATTGTTTGCAGCCCACACAAGTCCTTGAACTGGTTTTAACAAATAAAGCTAAATCACTAAAACGGGAGTTATGAGCTTGTCAGTTGACAACAATAAATAACTCCTGTTAGGGGTCCAGCTGTGTGCTGAAGAACAGCCGTTTCCTCCGCTGAGATTTCCCTCTGACTCAGCTCAACAGCAGCCCCCCCAGCTGTGATCCAAACCTTAAGCTCCCCCAGCGTCTCGGCTTGTTTTGAGGAAACATTCGAGCACATTGGGAACTTCACGCCTTTGGAGAAGAAGCTCGCCCTGAAATACGGCCTGCAGAGAATCAAAATCCAGGTGACTGATGGCTTTGGCCACATGATGCAAAACACCCAAAACACTTTTAATACCTTTTCCTATACACCCCTTTGTACTGTGCACATTTTATTAGCAGCTATTCTCAGCCGTGAAGTACACAGTGATGTGAGAAACACGTCTGAAGTGCAAGTTTACATGTTTTGGCAGCATCTGCTCTCTATTGTTTCTGAGAATATAAGGAGTGTGGGCTCATCTTGAACTTATTGATTTTTGATTTACTGAACGTTTTTGCTGTAGAGAACCAAAAGACAACTCGATAATTCACAATTGAAACATTTATTTACGGGACTGATACACCTTAATCATGCTCAAATTTAGAACCAGACTGAGGGACGCAGTTTATTGACCCCTTCTTACTATTTGCGTGTTGCTTTTTTTCATCAGTGGCAACCCATTTAACATCATTTTTCAACATGGAGATAAATAATAAGGAAACATGAAAAAAAACAATGAAGAAATAATTAAAAACATGAATATATTGAATAAATTAATAATAATTGTGTAAAACAGGAAAGTAAATAAAGAACTGAATGAAATAATACACTGCTGTATAAATTAAAATATCAATTAATAGAACTTGGAATGAAAAGAGAAATATCAGATTACTGCCCTTTTCACTTTATTTAACTTACATTTCTTGAAATGTTGAACTCAACAGTTTGTTTGGCTCAGGGTAAAAGATTGTACCTTTAAAAAATATCATGAATTCAATGCTTAAGTCTGAAAATGATACAGACCTAGTGTTCAACTGACTGAATGTGTTGATTTTGTTCAAGTTTTGGGCTGAGAATGCTCACACCTGACAGAATCAGACCATGGCAATATATATGTCAAATTTACGACTGGCTATCGTATAACAGGATAGCGTTTGACAACTGTTTTACATCTGAAACGAACACTTACTGGCAGCAGAAGAAATAGAAATGAGAGAATAATTCATTGCACTAATCTGATTTACAATTAGCACCATGTGCATATATCAGAGCCATCAATACTGATTAGCATTTTTATTCAGGGGGAAACCTGAATGGAGAGAAACTATTTAGGAGCGAGCACATTCACCATGCTAGTGGTCGGTTATTATTATGCACAATGTTTGCTCTCGTAGAATTGACGACAAGAAAAAAAAAAATGGAAAAGGGACACTAAAAAGGGAGGAATGCAAATCCACTTTTCCTTAAAATGGGCCCAAGAAACAAGAAAGCATTTACACCAAGTTGTCATTTTATACAACACTGCATCGAACAAAGAGAAGCCGAACACACGAGGCAGTGTGTGGGTGGCACAGTGGGCAACAGGGAGCGGCACACATTTGCCAGGGCTCAGGATTATTTCTTTATATACTCAGAAAATAAAGGCAAAATGTGATAGCAAACTGAGGAGACTGTCTAGTTTCTTTTTGTAACCTCGACATCATCCTGCACAAGAGCACATTTCCCAGAATTAGCCAGTACAACTGTAGCTTATGTGTGCACGTCTATCCAACAACACGGTTCTGAAATCAGCTCCAGCTAACAACAGTCTGATGCCTTTTGTTCTGCTGGAAATCCCTGAAGCCAGTAAACGGCTGAATATGGAACGACTTCAACAAGCCATTCAGCATAAAATTAAAAACCATGAGAGTGAACCGAGATCAAGAGGTTTCATCATACATTTTCCATCCCTTTTCTTCCGGAGGACGTGCGTATCGGGCGTCACGTGGAAAGCAAAAGCAGCTAGTAGGACTGCCAGAAAACTAACACAGCTTTAAGCCGCACTAATCGATTCTTCTGAAGACTAAAAAAA
The DNA here is from genome assembly GCA_013363375.1 of Menidia beryllina. Lineage (NCBI taxonomy): Eukaryota > Metazoa > Chordata > Actinopteri > Atheriniformes > Atherinopsidae > Menidia > Menidia beryllina. The sequence goes on along the minus strand of JABUIW010044245.1, from coordinate 2,624,171 downwards.
ACAAAGAAAAACATACAGGCGTTACATAAAGCTTCATAAAGTGACATCACTCCCAGAGGCTCCAGGCCTGTCGGAGTAAAGGGGGCTGGCTGTTCTCTTGTTTTGAGGAGCCATTTTGTGATTTACACCGATAGGAAGCATGTATTTTGTTATAAAACACTTTTACACACTTTTAAAGCACATGCTTCAAACTGGAAAGAGCTGTAATGGCACTGTGGAGAGTCGGAGAGTTTAAGGAGCACTGAGCAGCTCATCCCCGGCATTAATGTGCACACGTGCTTTATCGAACAGCGCACATGCACTACGCGTCACAACAAAAGCAAAATACTTAAGCCTTTACACACAAAATCTGAAAATGCAAGCAGGCTGTGAAATTACAAACATGCTCTCTGATCCAAGAATACACGGCATTATTGTGTAAAAGGTCACATTCAAACACACGGAGCCATCACACAGTTTCAATGCTCTGGAACAAAACCGTTCCTTATTTCTCCCCAAATGCAAAAGCATCAAAACAATACAGCAGAATATTAACCATTTGTTGTGTTTCTGACATTTCTGGGTCTGTAATCTGTCTGATGAGAAGTTAACGAGTGCAACCCATACTGGGAAATACAAAGGAAAAGCTGCTGTAAAGCTTAAATTACACCATTAAAACCTATTTGTAGACGTTGGGCTTTAGCTGCTGTTACGGAGGAAGCAGGAATCTGCTCTGTTTTACACCTTTCAGTTTTTGGAGAATGAATTAACTTAGTGTTAACCAACGTGTCTGGACTCAAAAGACCCTTCTCACCACAGTGTGTACCAATTTCCCTGAATAGCATTTTAGTTTGCTTAAAACACCAAAGACATCCAAGAGACTTCAAGCAAGTCATTTAGGAAAATACAGCTTTATAATTAGCTTACGTTGTAAGTCCACACAAATAATAGAATGGAAAAATAACAATGGTAGCAGTTGATGCGAGTTAGTACAATAGTCTAATGCAGTGTTTTTCAACCACTGTGCCTCGGTACACTAGTGTGCCGTGAGTGATGGTCAGGTGTGCCGTAGAAAATCATCCTATTTCACCTAATTGGTCTAAAAACATTTTTTGTTAAGGAATTCATTTTCTGCAAATAATATTCCATTTTTGAGTGTCTGTGCTGAACTAGTGACTTGTGGCGTAATCGTGTAATAATTCCTTATGACTAGATTTTGTATATAATTTTGTATATTGAAGTGGACATGTTAAGTGCAATTTGAAAGAAGAAATATAAAATAAGTTGTTTATTTGATTCCTATTCATGACACTTAAGGCAATAAGAATAACTATAGTGTTACTATAGGCGGATACAGATTTGTTTGACATTTTTGGTTGGTGGTGTGCCTCGAGATTTTTTCAATGAAAAACTGTACCTTGGCTCAAAAAAGGTTGAAAAACACTGGTCTAATGGCTACACGTTCTATAAGACACAACATATTAAAAAGCAATCTTAGTGACGACAATAGTAATAGACATTTACGCATATTCAGATTCTAGCTCACTAAGCTTTACGCTTTTAACTAAGCTCTCTGTAATCATAGTTGTGCACTTTATTTTCCAATAATGCACGAATTAGGAGTGTTGATAATAAAAGCTGCTGCCACCAAATGTTCAGGCTTTGGAATCTGTTCTCCACCAAAAAAAGCCTATTTTTTAAATAAATAATATGTCATGATTCTAAGCTTTTACAAACTTTGCCATTAAACGTGCATTGACAGAGTACAACAGATGCACAGAAACACGCACACGCACTGAGGAGTTTAATACCCGGAGGCCTGTTTAAATTGCCTCCTGTAGTAGCTCTCTGTCATGTCTTACTCAAGCTGGCGAAGTACAAATTAGACACAAACAGTTTAGAAGCTGCCCTTTCCATTTTCCACACTCCCTGCATTGCTTACTTTTACACTGCTGTTCCAAGCAAACAATTAGATAATCACTCAAACTACAGCAAGAGGAGGCGCCACATCCCAGAACTGAGCACACAGATGGCTGCAGAGCTAAATTTGCAACTTAAAACAGATTTGTTGGTGTTTAAATGGAATCAAATTTATCATTTTTTCTATAACTAACTTTCTGTGCTGCATCACACTGTTAGCACCTAAGAACCCAACCCTATCAACATAGAAAATGTTGGTAAAACTGAGCTAAAAATTATATAATTTTCTAATTTAATTGCATTTAAATGACTGTAAAACCAAAAAACTTTTAGTTTTATGAGGAGAAATTTCAAATGTTGGGTATTAAGGACAGTAGAATGCAAGGCAACATAGAAAATGTTGGTAAAACTGAGCTAAAAATTATATAATTTTCAAATTTAATTGCATTTAAATGACTGTAAAACCAAAAAACTTTTAGTTTTATGAGGAGAAATTTCAAATGTTGGGTATTAAGGACAGTAGAATGCAAGGCAACATAGAAAATGTTGGTAAAACTGAGCTAAAAACTATATAATTTTCAAATTTAATTGCATTTAAATGACTGTAAAACCCCAAAACTTTTAGTTGCATGAGGAGAAATTTCAAGTGTTTGGTATTGAGCACAGTAGAATCCAAGGCAACATAGAAAATGTTGGTAAAACTGAGCTAAAAATTAGATAATTTTCGCATTTAATTGCATTTAAATGACTGTAAAACCCAAAAACCTTTAGTTGCATGATGAGAAATTTCAAATGTTTGGTATTGAGCACAGTAGAATGCAAGGCAGCATTTGGTGAGAGGCAAATGCCACTTCTGAATCATTGGCTCCTTTATTGCTTCCCATTTCCGAGCATTCATATCAAAATTTGGCAGCTAAAGTTTGAAACATAGCTGATATGCGATGGCAATGGGTTTTTTTTTTCTTCCGTCTAAAACGACACAGAAGTGAACGCCTCAGTGCCACACCGACGTGTATTAGCTCTGCGTCCTGACTGTGGGGGGCGGCCACACAGATGAGAAACATAATGGTCCTGGTCTGGGAGTGGGGCCAAGTCATGAAGGGTACTGTCACAGGGAACAGGATGGTGCATGTTTGGCAGCTACATGTGTGGCAAAATGGCTCAATTTATAGGAATTTTAGAGGGGCGCTTGCAACACTGTTTTCTGATTTTCATCACCTTGCTATTTGAGTTTTCATGAGAGGCCTTGGAACCTAAAATGCATTTACTGTAGATCCACTAAAAGAACAAAAAGAACAACCTAATTTCCATGACATCATCAAATAAGCTGCCATCTTGCTATATTGGTGGACACAGTAGAACTGCACATTTTAGCTGCTTGATTTATGACTTGCACACATTGTGTATATAATAGCTTTACTTTAAACATAACTTATAAAAAAAAACCATCCTCTCAGCTCAGAAGAAATCTGAAAAAAGAACATTTGTTGCTTTCATTTAGAAGTCTTCTTTTTCACTTCAAATGTTAGTGTTGGTGTACTTTAATGGGATTCAGGAATTATACATGGCATTTCTGCATAAATTGCTTGCTTTAGCAGTTCAAAAAGTGACCATTTTCTGTGTTTTAAATATTAAAGTGCAACCTGCTGTGTACTGAGCTTCTATGAATCTTCTTTTTTTTAATCCACTAAACGTTTGAAGTACAGGAACTGGTCACATCTATCTTTAAAATGTACCACTCTGGATGATTGACTGTAAATTAAGCAAAAGTACCACAGAATTTGTCAGGATAAATACTTATCTTAGAAAATCCTCCATATCCAGATGCATATGACACAAATTCTTAAGTCAAAGCTTAAAACAACAAAGCCTAAAAATGATTCTATTAAATAAAAAATTATCTGAAAAAAATAAACCAGAATAGATAGACTGACATGTGCCTTTTTTTTCTTATATTGTTCTTATCAGTTTTCTTTGAACGGCGGGGGGTCCTGACACAAAAATGTTTTGTACATAATTAACATTCTCAAATTGAGTCTTTGAATAAACTGCTGAACATCAAAGCAGATCTTTTTTAGATATAGGACGTATCTTTATGATCTACAGCTTAATAACATGTAGATTTGCTTAATGGCTGCCATATTGAAGTCATGTCTGTAAATGCAACAGGGGGTTCATTTAAGAAAAGTAATCTGATCACATACTGCACCATGTGGAGAAATATATTCAAAACAGAGTGATTAATAGATCATTCTCATATTAGACATGCTGTATTGATCTAAATAGGTAAATTAAGTGTTACACCTGGGATAAAACAGAGAAGACAAACATATAACATCAACATATAGTTCAATAAAAGGTTTTAAAGAGCCCATCTCAGGGTCTAAAGAGTCATTCACCCAGACCGAATTATTTCAATAAAGGTAATAAACAAACAAAAACACTAATGTTGTTATTACTTATGTTGTTATTTCCAGGCTTCTCAAACAGGCAGCAGCATCCAAAAAGTTACTGGCCACCAAAACCCTTAAACTCATGAGGAAATACAGGTTGCTCTGTTCCTACCTCTGCTTCCCAAAACAAGTAACATCTAGATACTGAGTTCAATTCTACACTAGCTGGAAAAACTCACCACTCCCTTAGCTTCAACAGTATTTAAAAGTTCATTTTCCTGTTTGTTCCTCATGTTTGGTGTCCAATAGAATCTGCTTGAAGATCCTCTAGAAAGGTCCACATAGCTGATTGGTGCAGTTCTTAACCAACTTTAGACACATCCTATCAGGTCCTTTTCTGGCATTGGGACATTACCCAGGATGATCAATGGTAGGAAGTGATTGAAACTCAGCCTTTTAACCTTGATCTTATCTCTGTCTGACAGTTTTACTCGGTTCGTTTTGGAAGGGGTGCTGAATTTCCACTTCCAATCAACAAAATAGCAGAAGGAGAGTGTTGACTCTAAATTCATCCGGATGAACTGCTCTGAACTGTTATCAATAGGTTTCCCCAACCAGTGTTTGGACACACTCATCGGCTGCAGTGGGGTGGGAGTGGCTCCAACACACTGAAACAAACCCATGAACACACACATAACCACAGACAGGCGGAAAGCTGACAAAACAAAAAAAAATAAAAAAGAGAAATTAGTGCAAATGAGAGAGAAGCTCCTCTGGCGTATTGGGCGGGCACCAGTGACCTCAATCACTCACTCATGTTGTTTGGATGAAAATGTCTGTTAACGGCGGGGCGACTCATCAGGACGATCGATCTCAACAATGCTTCTGAGCAAATATGGCCTGGTGAAATCATAGATTTCCCACAAAGCTCGGAGTGTGGCTGAATTATCCCACCCCTGATCATTTTTACAGAGATGTGCTCTCTGTAAGCAATAAACTACTTTAGACATGGAAAGTCCTACTAGCAAAGCTGCATGAACAAATGAACAAAAAGCTTCTTGAGGATAAGAAACATATCAGTAGTAACAAGACAGGCAAAGACAAACAAATATATACACACACATGCATACATATATAATATATATCAGCCATTTGATACATTCTAATTTCTTAAATTGCTATTACAGTGTTTCACTACTATTTCAATTATTTTCCTGAACCTAATGTGATGAAAACTTTAATTAGAAGTGATTATGTGCATAAAACTGCATTTTTACTCCAGTGATAAAAATCCAACCATGCGTCCAGAATAATCAAATAAAAGTAACAATGCTTAAAATGTCTACTTTTCTTTAGATCTAAGACCCAACCATCTCTTTCAATGTTCAAAGGGTTTGATGCTACACTTGGAAAACACTGTACAGTGTGTCGGTCCATCACAAAGACACACACAACCGTGTCCACTCTCACTTGCATGTGATTTTAAAAAGATGAGGAAAATTAATGACTAATTACTGCATTATTCCAAACGGCCACTTGAGGTTGGCTCAATCCCCACAGTCGACTTCACAGGTGAAATGAAAAGGCAGAGCTTTTCATCTCCCTGTAAGCTTCATCATCATTATTTTCAAGTCATCTCCAAAAGCATTTAATGAGTAATCAATGTGTTAAAAGCCAATGCCAGGTGATGTAGTTAGAATAGTCACCTTTTTGCTGGTGAAAATGCTGATATCTTTATCAGTTTGCAGCAGTTTTCCATTTTTTCTTGAAGTGCTAGAACATTTATTTTCAAATGTAACATCCAGGTTAACAGGTTTAATCTATTCTGTGTATTTTATGAATAAAACATAATGGAAGTTGTTAATCCCCGGTGCGTTGTATCTCTATGCATGTTTGTTAAATCTATCGATACGAGATTGAAAACGACTAGCATGGCTCGGTCTGAAGCTATTGATTTGGATTCAAATGGAAAATATTTACATGGACTCTGCATCCTCACAAATACACAGAAAAAACAAGCTGTGGAGCTGTGAGTACACCAAAGCTGGGCATGGCGGCCTAATCTTTGTTACAGACAAGCACATCTTGGCAGACCGTTGTCATTAGCAGCCAAAACCTTCTATTCTCGTCTCCATTGTTGGTACAATTAGTCTTCAAGTTCAGCAGCCATGATGATAAACAGCCTATTGAGAGATTTGGGTTTTCTAAAGGGAAGAAGAACAAAACACAACAACCACAATTGTGTTTTTATGAAAATATGTCTGACACATGGTTAGCATCAGATTACTAAATCATGTGTTCCTACCATGTGCAATTACAGTCACTCACAGTTCAACACACGATAGTTGATGCTGTTTGTAGATGATAGGGTGAAAAAAAATATCATTCCATGTTTGAAACTACTCCCATTAATCCAAGTTTAAAAGTCCTTTTCTCAAAAGCAAAATAGCACATGTAAATCATGGCAGGCACAGTTTCGGTGTCACCTGTTTTTAAAGGAGAGGTCAGCAGGCCCGGCCTCCATTCCCGGGAATGGCATTCTTATTTTTGAAAAACGAGGCCTGTCACTAAATGTCATCTCACCACTTCTATGTTATCTCATCACTCTTTTCACAACTTGTCACATTGAGGTCCTGTCTCTGACATGAGCAAACTGTTAGCTTCCTCCCAGGCAGACTGGTGGGCTTTATTAATATTTATAGAATAACAGCTTAAGGCCATCCCCCCTGAGAGCTATCACTCCACTTTGCTGGCTAACACGTACAAAATATATTGACAGCTTCCTTTTTTAAACTCGCCCCTTTCTCTGAACACATCCATGTAGAGGTGTGCAACATGTTAAAACGCCAGTTTTCCTCACAAATAAAAGACCATGAATTCATTTTATTTAATAACTTGCACAATGGGGACACAAAAGTCAATTCTCAAAGCACTTTCGGAAGGAATTTCAGACGTATGGGCGAGAGTATTCTAATTATTAAATTTAACAGAGAAAAATGGCACAATAGTAATAATGTCACAAATGCCCCCCCGATATGATGCTGGATGTATAAAGAAGCCTTCCAGGCTGCTTTCTGACTAATTCCAGTCAGTCTGAAGCAGCTTGGTAGCTCTTCTCCTGTAAACTTGGGAAGCTGACCGTTGGCATGAAGTGACTCACACATGGACATAATCAAAGGAGGCAGGTTCTCGTTGGAGACACTATCTGATTGGGTGGATTAGGACTGTAAAGTAATCTCATCCCTCAGATAAACATTTCCAGAGCCATCCCGATGGTCAAAGGCATCCCGAGATGTTGTGACCACGGTGACATGTTTACCACGCGTACATCCGAGAGCACGGCTTTTTCATTATTAGCTTTAAAACGTTTGGTTAGACTCCTCCAGGATTCTTACGAGCAACGGACACAAGACCAACAAACTCTGCCTGTCTGGCATTTATGCAATCAGGCAGTAGCTGCCAGTGAACCTCAGGCTCTGCTCGTTCCCATAAGCTAACATACTTTGAAAATCATCTCCAGATGACACCGTAAGTGATTCTCAGAGTAACATGGAAAAAAGGAGTACAAAGAAAACATTACACCCTTTCATCATAACTACACGTAAATCACCAAAAAAAACGTATCACTCCTTAAGAACGTCAAAGTTTTGCCCAGAGCGTATCGAGTTACATCCATGTACTTGGGAAGAGAAAGTCCTGAGACGTTCTGACACAGAGCCGGTACCGACAGAGCCGGGCAGAAATATCCTCAGATGTGAAAATGTTTTAATTACTTAAAAGGGGGCTTAATCATGGAGGAGTATGATAAGCTTCCTGTCCCGTGCTTTTCCTTTCATGTAGTCCTAATTCACATCCTCTAAAATGCCTCCACCATAGCAATCACGGCTTTAACTCAAAGCTATAAATTAGGTTGAGATCGGAGGAGGATTCAGCACTGAAGTCGAGCACTGTGAAGTTAAATCTTTCAGTCTGTAACACTGTGGGGCAAATTTTCTGTCACACTCGCTGGGTCTTATTTGAAAGAAAAGAAGCGAATAGCTCATGATGCCCACTTTGACCCTCAAAAATCAGTTTCACTTTTAGACTAAAATGTGTGTCATGACTTAGAAATTGTATTTTATTTGTTTTCAGCTCTGCTATTAGCGAGACGTTGGACTTATTCTGGGTTATATGAGAGAATACAGATCTGATTTCATGCACTGTGCACTGCTGAAACTTCCATGTTGAGTTCTGGCTGGATATCAGCTCTTTCTAGAAAGCTCTTTCTGGCATTGGAATACCAACATGAGTGCACGTCCTTATCGTGTGAATTCTTTCAGTTTCACAGCTACAAGCCTCCCAATTTAAAGCTGTTTTCATCTTTTCTCGACTACCCCGCGTTAATGTGGGAGACAGATCGGCTGAAAACAAAGACATTTACTACAGATCAGGACTACTCGCTCATGTGGAAAGAGATACACAACTCTCATGTCACAAAGTCTGTGTGCTCATTCCAGTCTGAGTAAAGTCCTGGTGGTGTGGTGACCACTTAACATGACAAACAGTCTGCACCCGTAATGACAGCTTACTGTATATGTTGCCTTTTCAACGGTTATCCACTGGGGTTTAATTACCAACAAACGGACGGCTGTTTCACTACCTTGCATAAGATTATCCTGGTCATGATGAAAGCCACCGGGGAGCCCGACCTGATGGGAGGGCCCGACGACGTAGAAAATATAAGGTCCCGCTTTGTTAGCCTGATAGCTGCTGAGAATGTGACGGCTGCCAGCTAAATCGCCCTCATAATGTGACTTTCAAACACCGCCAGGACATCTTTAGTTTGCCTGTCACTTTTTCTAAGTTCAACAAAAGCGGGGGATCTATTGAAGGACGTCATGCGTTCTGCATAGTCGAGGCGTGTGCACGCAGGGCTGTGCGAGGGGCAATTTGCTGCAGTGCATTTAGCTCAAGTGGTGTAAAACACATTGACCCGACAGCTGGGCAGAGTCAGTCTGCGAGCAGTATTTGGGAGCCGTTTAAAGCGGTCAGCCTCAATTTCTCTCAATCACGGCGGAGTTTTCCGGCGTGTGATGAGCAATCAAATATAAAGGTTTGCAAGGCCAGCTATGCCCATCCCGCTCTATTAGAGCAAACTCTTTAATGACTATTTATCTCGCATTCAGCTTCTGAAGCATTTCAGGGTTTCCGGCTGTCTCGGTTTCGCATAATCCCGCTTGTTTTTTTACCACATTTTCCAATTTTCCTGCTGAAGTAGTTGAGGGAAACGTGCTTAACTGTGACAATATTTACGCTAGTCAACACGAGATGCTGACATTTGTTTAGTTCTTTGTATTCAGTGCAAACTCTAAGTCAATCTAGTCACCCTAAAGCTGCATACTGACGCACACAAACACTGAGAGGTACACTTTGGATAACATCTCAGTGGTCAGTGGAGACAGATCGCAATATCGGTTAAAAAACATGAAATACGGAAGTAAAAACTTACCCGGGGAGGAGGGGGGATATGTGGCGAGCATGAGTTGTTTTGAGGTGTAGCAACATGCATCAATGCTGCCACTTTTTCTCTTGATTTGACATTTCAAAATAAGGACACAGAGCACTCTCCTGCTGATCAGGAAACATACGTGAAGGGAGCATTTCCATATGTGGATGGGGACAGGCTCTGTGTCCACACATGTCCAGTGTCCTCATACCGTTTGGTTGTGAACAACCTTCACTTCTAATGGCCCTAATAAGATGGTTTCTCCTCCCATGACGTTTTAGGAGCCGTAATGGGGTAAAGGTTCAGACAATTAAAGAGGCCGCAAAATCCTCCTCGCGGCTTGACGGCTTCATTTCGCCTCATATTGTGAATATCCACACAGGGCGGATTAACGGGACGCTTTGGACTCAGTGTGCTGAGACAGTCCCTGTTACAGAGCTGCAGCATCTGCAATCCAGGTCTCCCGGCTAACCGGGGGCCTTTGGACCTGGAGTCGTCTCGTGTTTCCCTGTGAGAGCTCACACGCTGAAAAATCCATTCAGAAGGATAAAAGCGAAACGCTGCAGTAGATATTTTTCTAACTTCTACACATTCAAGGCAGTTTAGATAAGAGGTAACCTCTCCCAACCCCTCAGTGGTTTGTGCTTTATCGAAAAATAACAACAAATAAGAAGCTAAGAGCTTGTGAAGCATCTCTGCATACCGGGACTTTTAATTAATCTCTTTTTGTGCTAATTGTTTGTCAGCCTGGTGTCAGAAGTAGGACCACTCCAAGGGTATTTATTGTCTGAACTGGCAGGCTGGGGGACATTTGATCTGTGGAAGGAGGAGAGGGATCAGTGGGTAGCCAGTGGCTAGAGATTCATCCACCTTTAGTAGTGAATCAGCTACATTTTTTTCACGGCCTTTTCCTGCTTGTAGCCTTCATGAAAGACCCTTCTAGTGTTTTTGGAATAAAATGCACGTACAAAAGCACTTGACGTAACTATTTCACATTGCAAAACCGGACAACAACTTCTTTAGGTTCTGCTGTAGAAGATGCAGGTTTATTGCGTGAAAAGTGATAAAACCTATAGCTGTGCTCCGGCGACCCCCATCCTGACAGCAGTGTTTCTGGTTTCTTATCTAAAATGATATCAGTTAGGTGCCGATAGCGAGCCGATATTGGGAAAAACCCGAACAGACTAACGCTCTGTTGCTGCACTGAGCAGACAAGGATCTATGGATGCATGGTATGTGAGCATAATGAGAAACACACCTGCAAATTATCATTTGTTTCAACAGCAGTGAGACTCATCTTAAAAATTGTTACATGTTGAGGGTGTGGTGTTGAACACAAAGAGGAGTCTGTTGCTGTGTGCCGGGGAAGAGAAACACTATCCCCTGTCTGGGGGGCGAAAGTGCATAATTTCAACCTCAATCTCACTCCTCAAATACTTTGGAGTGATTCGGACTTTCCGAAGACTAAACAAGTACAATAAAGTCAAAATGGTGGGATATTTTGGGAGAAGTATCTTTTTCCACTTGGCAACATGTGAAAATATATTTTTTAAAAACAAAAGATAAGGTTTTTAGGACACAAATTGCAAGATCAAATGGTGGTTCCTTCCACATTTCCCTCATTTGATAAAGAATGTGCAATTAAGACCATTAAATAAATCAAAGATTTCCCTTTCTTTTTCTCTTCTTTTTTAAACTCCACTCATGAGGCTTTCTGAAGGCTGCCTTGAAAAACGAGCGAATTCTGTTTAAACTCCTGTTCAGTTGACAGTTACAATGTTCTGGTTGTCCAATTAAAGGGATGCAGAGCAGAAAACACAGGTCTTATCTAATGTTGCGAGAAATCATTGCTTCTCTTCATACTGATTTAGGGAAATTAGAGGCTAATACACTCTGGAAATCTGTGTCTTCCAACAAAGAAACAGCGAGGCGTGCGTTTGCTAGCAGCACGTGCTTTTGATTTCTGCAGTGTCCTCTCCCCCTGATAAGAGTCTGGAGCTGTCCTGTCAAGCTTTTTAAAAAAATGAGGTGTTTGTGTGAGCGTGTGTGTGTGAGAGAGAGCGGAGAGAGGGGGCACTGCTTTGCTTTCATGTTCAATAAAGTGGTGTAATCGTGACAGCTACCCATTAGTTCTATGTGAGATAAATCACAAGATGAGAGACGGCAGCTTCAACTAAACATAATGCTCCGGGCTAGAAATTCCACCTCTGCTTTTGTTAAGCTAAGAGCTGCTATGTCGAAAATGCAGGTAGCAACTGAAGCCTGTTCTATAATCTACATGAAAAGACACACAGTGGTTTTCACTTCACTGACACAGGTCCATTTAACTTTAAAGTCCTCCTTTCTGTGCAAAAAGCAAGCAGAAAGCTGCTTATACTTATCTCTCCTGCTGTTCTCTTCCCACTCATCAGGACCAATGTACTTTTCATCATTTGTTTTTTCTCCTTTTTTTTCCATTCCCCTAAAACGCAGCCTTCACCTCCCTCGATGGCTGCACGGTTCTCACAACAATTATTACTTCAAACACACAACATCCCCAGAGAAACTCCACAGGGACAGAGGCATTTCATTGTTTCCTCCCAGTCACCGTCCTGCCCTCGCACACTCCCGACGTTAGTTCAAACGCAATCGCAAATGTTCACGGAATATAACAAGGTCCTGCCGCAAACTTACATGTCATCCCTCTTTCAGCGTCTCGTGTTTCTTGGGAGAATAGTCGCGCATTCAGTTCGCAATAAAACGAGCGCTAAGGTGAAAAGACGAGCAACAGATTTTTTCATTTGCGACTACAAAGGCTGGGCTGCTCCCCCTCTTATCATGCAGAGAACTAGCAGCGAGGTTGCTTCTCAGAGCTCATCAGCACGACAAAGACAACGGGGAGAATGCGGCCTTGTTCTACAAAGGTTAACCTCGAGGGGACCTAACAACTTCAGACTTCTCATTCGATGCTTCCACCAAACACTTGCCATAGAGGGCCGAGGGCCCCCGGATTCCCCGGGATTTAACCCCTAATATCTGAGGTCACACAACCCGCTACGGCCAATGGCGGCACTTGTGAGTTCAACCCCCCCCCTCCCCCCCGCATGCACACAGAGTTGTATCTTAATAGATGTCTGGCTGTCTGCAGCATGTCCTGGGAAAAGTTGGAAAACGAAGTCAGGCCTTTCGAATATTTCTAACACTCGTTCAGCTCAATACGGTTTTTACAAAAAAAACGTGTTTTAAGAAGAAAAAAACATCTAGCTGTGTATCAGAGGCCAGCCGAATTCCACCAGCCACAAGAGTTACTGCCCTCAAACTCAGATGTGTGTGTGTGTGTGTGTGTGTGTGTGTGTGTGAGTCAGTCCCAGAGCAAAGCTGATTTATGCTGTGTGTCGGGCCCCAACAATGACTCCCAGGGGTCCACCTCATGCTCTCCCTCCACCGTCTCAAACGCCTGCGAGCTGCATTATACATTTGAGTTGTCTTCATTTATTTCGGCTCATTTGACTGGTTGGATTGTGACCCCGTGTGATAATGAGCTTTAGAGGGCTTTCCCTCGTGCATTTATAATCCTGAAACTATCAAAAATAAAAAAAGTAATCAATAATTTAATACAGAATTTGACTGAAATGTATAAAAAAGACGATGCTATAGTTTGGTTTTTTAATTTACTAAGCGGAATCCATGCATTTTTTTCTTTAGTCAGATATGTTGGTGGATTTTATTCCCATCATTATTATGCTGCAGTGAAACTATGGGCTCTGCAGTTTTCCCTGGGCCCTGGTTCTTTTAAAAGCAGCCACTATGCTGCTGCCTCACTACGATGCAAAATGCTCCTGCAAAGTTGAAAACGGACCCACCTGTGAAATAAAAGACAGGGGGGGGGGATGGAAGAGCTCCGGTCCCACCCAGCTCAGGTCCACGCTTTATTCCGGGGGCTTCACACAAACATGAAATAGTAATAATGTCGCAGCCCGCTCAGAGCCGTGAAGGCTGGATCCAGCCAGCGTCGGTGGGTCTGATCTGCGTAAATTCACGCATCCTCGTTCCCTATTTGCGTGGCTTCTCACACCACTCATATTTCTGGGGACTTAAAAAAAAAAACGGGAGAAATACAAACCAGCTACCAAACCCAAGCTCTGCGTTAATGCCAAGGCAGTTTGTGGAGCCTCTCTAGACCCGAGGAGCAGGTAACCTGCCGCTATTCTCCGGCCGTTCTCCTGCCCCCTCTGCTCGGGGTAGAAAACGTGCGGCCAAACGGGCACAGGCGGAGAAATAACAAGCAATAACACGCAACAGAAACAGAAACAGAGGCTGTGCAGAAGCCCGGTGCCGTGCCTCCAGACCCACCGACCCACCGCGTTACGCAGCACCTCCGCCAAACGCGCCCCGCCGCCCGGAGCCGCCACACGGGCAGAAAACCCCCAGAAACGAACCGAAGAAACCTCACCATGCTGAAGACACATCCAGCGGAGCAGGCCTGTCCCGTTGACAATACGCCAGATGAGTCTGAGATGCCCCTCAAAAAGCCCTTACGCATCTACTTCTCCGTCTCCGTCTTCTTCGCCCCCCGTTTTTTTTTTTTTAGTTTTGATAGTAACCAGAGCAGGAGAGCGTATTTCCACCGTGGACGACACGGCACGGAGAGCAATCCTCCTCCTCCTCCTCCTCCTCCTGTTTCTCCTTCTGCTGCTGCTGCTGCTGCTGCGGCGGCTCACGGAGCGCTCACACGGGCACACATGGATGAGAGGCAGCCGTCCAACACCTCCGTTAACGGGCACGGCCCGAGCTGCAAATCCCCTCTGCAGAAAATGCGGGAGATAGTAGATAGTCCCCCCCGAACACGGAGGCAGAGATGATGTGCGTGGTCCCTCACGATTCACAATTACGAGCTGGGAGCAAGGATGAGTGAGCCACTGTGCGTGGTCGCCCCCTTCGGTACAGGCTTCCAAACATCCACCCGCCTTTCTTTTTTTTTTCTTTTTTTTTTGTGGCATGGCTCTAATAATCCTATGGGGGATTACAGTGTCCAAAGAGATGACTTGACGTTATTAACCTTTAGCGCATTATGTTTTAGACCATTTTCCCACACACATATGGCTTTTCAACACAAGAATAATAATAAAAAAAAAGCCAACAGTTTAAAGGGTTAGGATGACAAACCATTTAAGACCAGGGCTCCAAATCAAGACGAAGCACCTAGTTATGAAGTTGGAGACCTATGCAGTGTTTCATTATCTGTGGAAAGTTGATTGGAATATCCAGGAGAAATGACTACCTGCAGTCTGTTCCATCCCTGATTGTGATGCCTTTACCCTGTTGAGAATGCCCAACTTCCTTTTTTTAAAATCTATTAAATGGAAATTAAGAAGTGTAAAATCTCAGTTATTTTTTCACATACAAAGCCACATCTACTGCTGAAGCTAAATCCTAATCAATCAACTAACACCATTCTCCCGAGAACCTCCATATATAGCCTACTTAAAACATCAATGCTTTAAATTGGAATTATGCATGTTTAAAAATGGGCTTTGTGCTCATCAGTGATCAAAAGTTGTGTGGCATTACTGTCGTAATCAGCTATTTCTGAGTTTTGCTGTTGATTTCTTGATGGGTCTTCGTCACACACAGTTCTAAAGGTGATGTTTAAAGTGTATTGTTCATCAGATGTGATGTTTTCAGACAAAGTTGTCATCCGTAGGCCCGTGCATACCAACGCAAACTAGTTCCGGTTGTAAAATCCAACACTTATGTATACTTGTAAACTCGTTTTCCTGAAGGAATGCCGTGACCACTTAGGTTAACGAGGAGACCATCTGTCTTTTGTCCGGCCGGGTTCTGATCCCAAAATCCACTGCTTGGCACTTATTTCCAGCTTCTCGCTTCTCCTCCCGATTTTTCTAAAAGAACGGTCAAGAGTCCCCGGCCCTGGAAGTGTGTTTGGTCACCCAGAGAACAAGAAAAAGGGGGGCCATGTGTGGCCTCTGATTCAACACATTGTGTGCCCGCGGGCTAATCTCACGCGCTGCGAGCCAACGTCTGAAAAGTGAAATATGCTTTCAGATGTAAAACTGAAGACCGGCCGGGTATTGTCGGCGTCGTCATTGTGGGAATGCGAGACTGGCCATTGACCCGGGCAGCAGGAGGAGAGGGCCCCACCCGTCTGAGGGGCTGATTTGGGCTCACGTTTGCAGGTGGCCGGCTGTAATTCGACGGTTATACATCAATTTTCATGCTGCCTCATGTGTGAAAAATAAATTGACAGTTCACAGTGGGTTCCTGTGCTCGGCCATCACTCAGAACCGATGTCACACTGTACATCTGGACTGGATACACACTCGTTAAAGCCCGAAAAGTGTGCCCTTCATCAAACACAAGTTATTCTTATGCTGAGAGGAGATATTGTTTGAAGGCATGGGGGGGTATAGCCTGTGTGTTATTATTATTTTTACTCTTCTTTAAGTAACGGGACCTTTAACCCTTTAAAGCGTGACCCAAGAACAAAACAAAATGGAAAATTGCTTATTTTTTTGTTTGAATTCCTTATTTGGCCTTTTAACAAAATATGTAAAAAGAAAAAACAGAAATACATTTTTAATATTAATAATTTATTACTATGCGATAAGTCCAGATTATTTTTGTGTAGTCTTCTGCCCCCTGTTATCAGGTGAATCTGATTGTGTACAACAGAATTTTGAGCAAAGTTTTTACCATGAAATTATTCAAAAGGTGTCAGACGCAAATCATTTCAGAAACCGTACGAATCAAATATGATACATTTGGCATTACGGGGTTAAAAATTAGTCTTTTCACTATTACAAACTTAAAATATGCAGCTTTTTCTGTTTTTATAGAAACTTTTAACTTATTTTTGTAGCGGTTTTGTTGTCCTACAGAATTTAGCTCCAGGAGGTCCATGTTTCCTCTTCCCCTTAAACTCACCATACGCTACCTGCCAGCACAAGGAACACACTTTGCAGATAAAGAAGTGAGCATTTCCCCAAAGAGTTGGAGGAGGCCAAACCACGAGCTGAAAGAAAGCAAATATTTGAGTAACATGAGCCATGCTGCCAGAGGCACATAACAATACTGCTGGGGAGTACGTCACTATGCTAATATGTTTACGATCAGCTTTACATGTTACCACGCTGAAAACCTGATGGCTTGTTTTTGCTTATTTATTGTTTACTCTTCATAATTTTTTCCAAAATCTGGAATAAACACCTTGTTCACTTCAGCAGATACAAGAACTAGTTAAAAAAATAACGTAAAAAACTCTAATCCTAAAAGCATCTAACAGTGAAAGCATAGGTATCGAATTAAAGGGAATGAATATTTTAATACAGGCAAAACAAATTGAAAATATTCAAAATTGAAAAGTTTGACCCATGTGAAACGAGACCATGCATTATACAAAGCAGAGACCACAGAAATGTGTATCAGCAAACATCTTAATATCTCGGCGGCGTGTTTTTCTTTATTGATCGGAGCTCCAGATGGAGATAAGAGTACCTGTTCAGAGAAGCAACAGTCATGTAATGTGAATGTGCACGGTTGTCTGCTCACATAATCACACTCTAATTAGAACATATGGATGGAGACCCACCGCACTAAAAAAAATTAAACCTGCGACTGGAAACGTATAAAACTCTGAATTAGAAAAACTGCGTGACAAATGTCAAGTCAGAGAATGAATAACTGTCATTTATAACATTTGAAACTACTAAAAAACCTCTAATGTGGTCACACTCCAGTTAAGCAGACTGAAGGTTTTTGTCTGGACTCTGATGCTGCGTGGGAATCCTTTCTGCTGCAGTGCCTTAATGTTATATCCTAGTTTTTAAAAAAAGAAGAAAGTTTTATCTTTTGAATTAAGGCTCAGTTCTGTGACTCAAATGATATGCCTCATAAACCTTCTAATTATAGAATGCTTGGCTGTGTCATTCTGTCACTCCCTGTCCTCTCTTTCCATTTACTTATCTTTTTTCTATCTTCATCCATTAATACTCTTAAGTTTTCGGCAGATATCTTCTGAGTATACCTGTTTCCTTGTTTAATCCTGAAATCCTGTTTGGATAATGCACAAAGGAAGCCACTTGAGCTGCCAAACCCCGTCTTATCCTCCACACTGGGGCACATTTAGGGAGATGACTGCTTTCAATACCCATTTTCCATTGGGTTTAAAAGTTTTGAAATAAAACAGATGAAAGCAATCTCTCACCAGGATACATCAAAACATAGATCTTTGAAGAAAAAATTGCCTTTCGTGTGAAAAGCTTTCTATATTTAGCAGTGTTTTATTCTCTCACAGCAAATGACAAATCAAGCTGGGAGTCGAACAACAAAAGCTAAGCTATTCAGTGAAAAACACCAGCTTCATCTTTAGTTTTACACACGAGAACAAGATAAGAAAAACTAAGCTGGGCTTCACCTGACCTTCAACATATGAGGTTAACCCATTTTCTTCCTATTCAGACTCAACCATTTGGATGCATTCACCACTTGTTACCCAGTAATTTCACTGACAATTTCAACACCCGAAAGCTTCAGCGCTGAGCAGAGAAGATAAGCACTTACTTATTGCTTCTTCAGCTTAATGAATAGAGCACAAAATTACTTATAAATGAGTCTTTTCTTGGTTTAGGCTCAATGAATTAAATAACACAGAGAATTCTTGTTTTACACAAAGTCACACGGACCACTGTGTAGATCACAAACTCTGACCAAAAAGGCCAAAAATCCCCACGCAGTGGAACGCGCGCACACTTAATTACCAGCGTTTCCGTGCTCAGATGTTTGATGAACCTCTGCGGCTGCAGTTTTAGGGGTTTGAACACCAGTGGCTGACAGTATTCTGGATGTTTTGCTCCTTTCACGGTGCATCAGTGTCAGAACTGTGATGGCTGTTCCACGGTTTGCGAGTAGGAACACTAATTACGGTGTAATTAGCAGACGCTGCCGTTACAGTCCCGGACAGATTTGGGACTATATTTTTCAAATTGACTCGTCGTGAGCCTTTCTCATTAGCACATCAGGACCACAGATTATGATGACCCTGGAAAAAAAAAAACAGGCAGGGAATTTCTCAAATCAATCAAATATTTACTTGGGAAAAAGCAAACGAAAGATCAGGATTCTACAGGACTGTCTCAGAAAATTAGAATATGGTGATAAAGTTCTTTATTTTCT